>PNEQ01126187.1:71444-109344 GCA_003012365.1 Medauroidea extradentata
ACCCCCCCCCCCCCCCCCAACCTTTTTACGTCGTCCTGCAGTATAACTCCCAAGTACTTATACCTATCCACCTCCCCAATCACCTGTCCACCCCAACTGTAGTTTTCTCTGACCATGTATCTTTTCTTTGTAAACCTCATTATCGTAGTTTTCTGCACATTCACCTTCATTCCATTCTTTTTTGACCATTCTTCTAACACATATAAACCTTTCTGCACGCCGCCATCCTCCTCATTCATCCTATACAATACACAATTATCCGCAAACAACCTGATTCTGCAAATCTGTGAGTTTCCCAGGTCCCCCATCATTATTGCAAACAGTAGGAGGCCCAGGACACTCCCCTGTGGCACACCTGAGGTTACCTTCTCTTCCTCTGACAGAGCCCCTCATACTCGTACCCTCTGTGTCCTTCCACTTAGATATTCTCCTACCCACCTAACAACTCTTTTATCCCCCAGCAGATTGTCCACTTTCTTCATCAGAACCTCATGCGGTACCTTGTCAAAGGTCTTTTAATAATCTATGAAGCATGTGTCTACCTGTTCTCCTCTGTCCACCTCCTCCACTATATCCTCCAAAAGCCCTGCTAGCTGAGTTTCACACGAGAATTCCCTCCTGGACCTATGCTGCCTGCTATCAATTCCAGATGTTTGTTCCATTTCTCCCATAGTAAAATTCCCCACAAGTCTTCCCATGACCTTCCCTATGCTTGATGTTATGCTAACCAGTCTGTAGGTTGTTGGGTTTGACTTATCCCCTCTCCCTTTATGTATTGGAATTACTATAGCCTCCTTCCATTCTGCTGGTAGTCTGCCCACTTCAACAGTCCTATTTAAAAGTACTTGCAAATATCTGCATATCTCCGTTACTTCCATCCTCAGCACTGCATTTCCAACCCCATCTGGCCCCTCAGCTTTTATTTTGCTCAAAACCTCCTACCACCTTTTTAAGCGCTTCCTTATCGATCTTAAATTGCCAAGCATTGAGTTCCAAGCCCATTTCCTCCTACACCCAGTTCTTACCAGTATCAAACACTGTCAGGTACTGTTCTTGTAATACATCTGCCATTTCCTGGTCACTGACCCTTTCCTGCACCCTTCCATTCACAGTAGGCCTACTGGTAGTCCCTTATTGCTCCCTCCTACCTTTATCACATTTTTGTACAGTTTATCCCAGTTTCCTACGCTTGCGTCTCCTGATATACCTTCCATAGTAAGGCGGACCTGCCATTTCTTAACTATCTTTCTCGGTAAAAATCTCTTGATTTTAGACGAGAACACATCAGAGTTAAACATAAATAAATCGATATACAAGGTAGTTTAAAAAAAAAAAAGACAACAACTTAGCTAATAACACGCCCAGAATGAAGTCATTTTTCTCTGAAATGCGTTGTCAAGCTATTCAAGTGCTTACTGACAAGTTTACACGTTAAAAAAATACGCTAATATAACTGAAAAAATATACACAAGTCTAACTCACCAATTATAACTTTAACTCGATTAAATAATATTCGTCAATATTAACAACAAAATAAATCCCAAGTAATATCCAATATATCCACAAACCACTGTTTACATTTTTTTATTTTGCAACATTGAGTGCAACAAAGATATAACGGCATCATAATAGAAGACACCCCACAGCATGGCCTTCTAAGACCGTGCTAAGGTTATTTCTACTACAGGTTAGAAAGAAAATACGTTTTCTTATGGGAAAGCTTGGCACAGGGAAGATTTCTGCCACTAGTTTCGCTTCGATCGCTAAGTGACCAGAAAAATACGAAACCGAAGTAAAATTAAATATAAATAAACTTTGAAATTATATTAGTAATTTACTTTAATTTTAAAGGGAAAAGAAACCGATTTCGCGTTTTAAATTATCAACTTAATATAACTTAAAATTCAGGAAAGCTCTGTGATTGGTCAGTTTGGTGCACTAGCGATACCAGCGTTCAAGTGGCAGAAATTTTCCCTGTGCCAAACTTATAACATTGATCTTTCTAACCTGTAGTAGAATTAACCTTACCGTGCCCCACAGATTAACAGCAGGGGTAATGGTTAAATACGTTAATTCTACTATATGTAAGGTAAAATCAACTCCAGATTAGAACGAACATTGTTATACTCGATTTCATGTACGTTTGGAGAAATCTGACAGCGACTTATGGGCAATAAATTGTAATATTTTGTTATTTGTGTCACTACACAAGATATAATTTGCAGTAAAAATGCTGAAATGGACATCTCAGGTTTTAAATTTTTAATTAAATTTTTCTTCTTGCAATTGGGCCTCAGCTGTGTGGCAAGGATTTGCTTAACCTACCTCTTCTCAATTTTCCGACCCCATCAACCTTTTCCTAAACCCCCTTGCTCCCGTCACTTCAACCACCTCCCCCGCCAATTCATTCCAATCCTTCATCGTTCTCGCCATCATAGTGTTTTTTCCTCTCTCTGTCCTCTTCCCCACCCTCTGTATCTTCCACTCATGATCACCCCCTACCCTGAATATACCTCTCTGTATCCTGTCACCAAATTGTGCCCACCCACCCTCCTCACCACCTTGCACATCCTTACCAGCCGCTCCACTCTCCTCTTCTCCTGCAGTGTGCCCCACCCCAGTCCTCTCACCATTACTGATGGTCTGAAATCCTCCTCTCTCTCCCCCCGTGTCCTCCAACTTATTTTTGACCCTACACCTAGCAGCTCTTCTCTGCACCTTTTTCCACCACTACCACTTCCCTTCCCATGTACGGGTCCCAGACCACTGCCGCATACTCCAAAATGGGCCTCACCATTGTTTTGTATCCCTTTTCTTTCACTTTCTTGTCTGTGCCCCTTAACACCCTTCCCAGCAGGGCCAGCGCTCTTCTACCTTTACTTGTAACACACTTCACTTGCTCGCCCCATCTTAAGTCATCCTGAAGAATAACTCCCAAATATTTATATCTGTTCGCCTCTCCGATCTCCTGTCCTCCCCATCTATATGTCTCTCTGACTACCTTTCTTTTCTGTGTAAATCTCAAAATTTTAGTTTTATTTACGCTAATTTTCATCTAATTTTCCTTCGTCCACTGTTATAATTTGTTTATGTCCTCCTGCAGACCACCACCCTCTCCAATCACCTTGTACAATACACAGTCGTCTGCAAAAAGACGAACCCTACAATTCATGTTTAGCCCAAAATCACCCATCATAATTAAAAAGAGGAGGGGTCCTAGAACACTACCCTGTGGAACCCCTGATGTTACCCTTTCTTCCTCTGAGAGTGTGTGTCCTACTCGTACTCTCTGGATTTTTCCTCTCAGATACTCTCCCACCCAGTTTACCACCATCTTATCCTCCAACAACTCATTCAGTTTTATCATTAATTTTACGTATGGCACCTTGTCGAACGCCTTTTCAAAATCCACAAAACTAGCATCTACCTGTTCCTCCCATCCATAGCCTCCCCTATATCTTCCATCAATCCTGCCAACTGCGTCTCACATGAGAACCCCTTTCTGAATCCATGTTTCCTATCGTCAATACTCCCGTTCTCCTCCATTACCCTCACAATATATTCACTCACCAGTCTCTCCATAACTTTTCCAACATTAGATGTTAGGCTTACTGGACTGTAACTGTCTCGTTTCATTTTCTCTCCTCCCCTCTTGTAAATGGGAACCACTATTGCAGTCTTCCATTCTGCTGGCAACTTACCAAGTTCTAGTGATTTGCTAAAAAGTACCTGTAGGTATCTGCACACCTCTCCTTCCCCCATCTTTTTTTAAAATTTATTTATTAAGAATGTTTCTAAGAGCTCAAAGCTCGCATACAGAAACAATACTAGTTTTTTTACATTTCCAATACCATCCGGTCCCTCTGCGTTTCTATCATTGAGTCGCCCCAGTACCTTTCTCAGTGCCCCCATCTCTATCTTACATCTATCATTGTAAAAACTAATAATTTCCCTTCTTTCCCACCTACCTTCTTTGCTTTTCTGAAAAACACTTTAGGTACTGCTCCTGCAACACCTCTGCTTTCTCCTCATCAGTTACGGATTCTTGTCCCCCTTCCCTTCTTAGTGTTGGTATTTTCTGTTCACTTCCTCTTACCTTTCTTACATACTTAAATAGCTTATCCCAACTACCTTTTTGCCCTTCCTCCATCATCTTATCCATATACGAGCTTTTCGCCTCATTTATTTTCTGTGTCAGTTCTTTCCCTAATTTCCTCATCTCCTCTCTTATTTTAGAGCTAAAAATGTCTTGAAACTTGCAACAAATCACAAAATACATACAGTTTGTTTTACTTGGCCTCTCTCAGGTGCTGGAAGAGTTGGGTCAAGTTGACCCATGTCAACCCAGGTCAAAAAGAGTTGACAACTCTCGGAGGAGCGAGGAAAACGCCTATTGCGTTGATTTGATGGCGGAACTAGCAGACGTATTTAGAAATTTTAATAAACAAGAATCATAAGATGATGAAGTTCCTACAGCTGCACCAAATAATGCACTATAAATAATAAAGTGCCTTCTAATGAAATTATGAGAAGCTAGAAGAATACATTGTAAACTTAATTGGTCTGAGGAATAATAATAATTCGTATGTATGTATTTATTATTCCGTTGAACTACATTAAGTACATAACAGTACAGTAGCATAGGAATTCGTAAAGTTCACAGCAATTAAAACCCTGTGTACAAGAAATATATACAAACCATCATTGAATATACAGTATAAGTACACCAGGTGACATACAAGTCCAACATCAAGGAGAATAATAACATAACGATTTTTAATAACTTGAATTACTAACAACAAAGAAGAAAAAATCGTGAAAGGAGCTCATCATTTACGGGAATTATACACATTCTGCAAATACTTACCAATTTTTGCGAACTGTTTTCAGAGGTTAATATCCACATGCAAACAACACCATAAAATAAAACTTTTATTGGTTAGAATTAGAATAAAGAAAACATTATTCAGCTGCCGCAACTTTACTGTCGTCATCCATGTCTGAAATAATTCTTATTTTCTCTATTTTCAAACACGACATCAAAAGTAAACTGCGCAGTCAACAGCAGTATGCTCGCCGTAACATCTAGCAGACGATTTGCTCCTACTTGCCCTCGCAACTCTTCCTCGCGAGGAGGAGCTAAAAGGGCATGCTCTTTTTGACCTGGGAGCATCTTGACCTGACGAGTAAAACACCCTGCGCCATCTTGTTTCCGGTGAGTAAAACGCATAGGAGGGCCCGAGAGCTGCAAGAGCACAAAGAGTCGCCAGGTCAAGGCCGAGTAAAACAAACGTATAACATGATTGCCCATAAGTTGCTGACAAATTTATCCAAACTTATATTAAAGGGAGTATATGAAAGCTTATCATAACGAAAACTTCTTCCCTCTTAAGGGCGTTCGAGTGTGACAAAAGTCATAAATTTATATCTATATGAAATAGTGTTAGTTTTGTAGATGATACTTGTGAGTGCAGGTTCCTCTTTAGAAACAATTTTAGCTGGCGTATTTTTTTCATAACGGTGCATCAAAGTCAAAATTTGCATGTACTGCTGCCATGCAAGTATTGAAAACTAACTGACTTTTGCGCGTGAAATAAATCACTGTGAAATAACATACTATGTGCTACGTAATAAAACACTTGAAAAAATCCTGCGAACTGCTCTTGTGATTTAAAAAAAATTTCCGAATTTGCAACATTTTTCTGTACTTTTGCGATTCATTTTTTTAATTCAAAGGTAAATATCAAGACTAACTACTCATGCAAAAATTAACAAAAAACTGCAGAAACGTTGTAAGCCACAATGAATGCCGGTGCCTGCCGCTGGGGTATAGTTCATTCTGTGCACAATAGGTGGCAGAGCTGTTTTTTTGTTTGTTTGCATTTTTTCTCTGCGCGCTGTCACTGCATTGGCTCTCGTTTTGTGACGTACATTGGTCAACCAATAGCAATCACCTTGCCGCTCCCTGCCGGTGTTGGCCGGTGAGTGTCACCCCTGCCCACTGCCGTAGAAGAACAGGTCTGGACACTCGCCTGGATATTTGACCCCCTTTGTTGTTTGGTTGTAGTTCACCAAGTTACCGAGAATATTGTGTTTTATTGGCGCTGATGTTACGGCAGTCGGACTAAACTCCGCCCACTTCCTTTCCGCTAAGATAAACAATTTATCAAAACGTATTTTTTATTAATTTATGAAATACTTCCTTCATTCACAAATTTAAGAAAAGGCTCCAGCAATCTTTATTTACTTTATAAATTTAACAATGAAAAAAAGTGGACGGAGTTTGAGTCCGACCGCTCGGAAAACAGCGTCAAATGTACGACATTCTCGGTAACTTGACGAACTAAAGCCAAACAACAAGGGGGTCAAGCAAAATACATTGTTAGATAGGCGAGTGTCAGGACCTGTTCTTCTACGACCGTGCCCCTGCCGTTGCCAAAAAAGTTAAAAGTTCGTCTGTAATTGGTGGCACAGCACAGCACTGCCCAGGAAGCAGAACGGCAGTGACGTCATGGTCATGTGGGCCAATCAGATAGCCAGAATCTCACCAGCACGGCACTGCAGTTAAAAGTTGTGGAGATTCAAGATCTTTCAAAAAGTACATTAATTAGGTATATTTTGGTGTAATAGTTATAAAATACAATTGTAAATTCTATTTGTAATTAGTATTTTTAGCAAATGTGGTGGATTTGAGGGGTGATACCGATCATGCCAAGAAAATGCAAAAAAATTGCTGGGGTCAAGAGGTAATAATGATAATCACATATGAATCTAGAATCATGTACATATTCTATAGCCTTGAATTGTTATATGTATATATTTATGTATGTATGTAATGCTTGTATGCTTATACTATATATCTCCTGACAAATACAACTTATATTTTGTGTATAACGGATGCTACTAAATAAATAAATAATGGTGAAGGTAAACATCCTGTGAACAAATCCTGTAACCGTCCTCCTGCATCGGTTGCCAGAAATGTGCAAACACCCTCAGCCTGGTTGCAGCGTATTTGCAAACAAGCTTGCGAACAGGAGCGCTTAAATGCTCTGTTCACAGGTAGTGCAACCAATTCAACCGCTAAAATACGCATATATAATATCCAACTTGTCAAATGGATAGCCCCAATCGCTCGACAATAAAATTCCATGAACCAGCTTACGTTCTTTCTCTTCTGAGAGGACTGGTGGTCTTCCGTAATTTTTCTGGATGCTTCTTTTTATAACGGAAACATCGTTGAGCAAACCCTGTAACCGTCTTCTGCTTTGGTTGCCATAAAACTTAGCCTGGTTGCAACATGTTTGCAAACACTCTTAGCGCTGAAATGCTCTGTTCCAACCGCTAAAATACGCCTCATGTTGGCAACTCTGGGTTTAATGTGGTTTGGCGGTTTTTCAGTTGTTTACTATATTTGTAATTTGTACGATTTGAATGTCAGATGAGTCGGTGTCGGGTTTGTTATAACGTGAAATTATGTTATTGGTGTTTAATTTATGTGTTTTAGTACGAAAAATTTTTTTTGACAAGTACAAATAAATTGTAGTATTTCTGTATGAATAGGTACCACTGCATGCGTTGACTAAAGGTTTGAATTTAAATAATAATAAATTCCTTACATATTCATGGCAATGTGCATTTAGGATGTGATTTTTAATTTCTAGTGCAATGGCGACGTTGCCAATACGATTGCGTCCATTACATTTGTTGAGGAATGAAGATTTAAACAATTTATTGAAGAAACAGGTGAGTATCTTGTAATATTGGAATGTAATTTTGAATGGTATTCTGAACAAATTGGTTTCGTCAGACTCAGTTTCCTGCTACTATGTTATTTTTATATATATGTGAATATAAGAACCCTTTTTTTTTCAAATCAAGTGGCTTAAAACGTTTAAAGTAAGGATATAATAGCTTACCAAGTTCGTAGTTAAAATAAGTATTTATACATAGGCCGATAGTTTTCGCGAAAAATTTTTGTACGTGCATGTCTGCAGCTCTGCTTCGTCGTTATTGGCTGCGTATCTTCGTGTGGAGGTGTCACTTATTTGACTGAGCTAATCAGAATAAGATTACTGCTATACCACACGTCTGTGATTAGCGGGTATATTGCAAAAACGCTGAGCGTTATAAATATCCAATCATTGACCACGAGGCAGAACTGAAGGTGTGCACGTAAGTCATTGAACCAAGTTGATGCAAAAATCGCACTTATTAATAGGACATTCATACTCTGGCAACTTTTACTTAAAACATGTTATACATCATCATTAAGATAAATATTTATTAATGTAGTTTATCACACTAATGAATACACTTGTTGATGCATGTGAGTTTCAGAATATTTTGTAACACTTGTTTCGGAAGGTAAGTGTTACTAATTCTTATGTTTTAAATATATTTTGAAACGAACAACTGACCCAGGCTGACGACTCCCCTCTAAGAGTAGAAGGATGTGGAACTGTAGAGGTAAAATTATTGGATGAATATGTTTCTCTGATGTCTTGTATGTTCCCAGTATGAGTGATAGCCACCTGTCTGGTTGGCAACTTGACAAAGAGGGGCTAACATTAGTAATAAAGGATGGCTGTACTCGTGCAATGCGTGGAAAAGACGAAGAAGTGTTCAGAGCATTTGTGGATGACAGTGGAAGTGGGATGTGTATTTTTGAAGCTGTAGTTCCACACACTCAAGAAACCACTGCAGCTGCAAGGAAGACGGCAGCCCAATTGTGGTACAGAAGGTTTGATCATATGAAAAAGTTACCAGATAGTGAAGTGATAGGGAGTGTGGGTTCAGAAGGTTGTGAAGTGTGTTTCCAAGGAAAAGTGAAAAGGAAGCCATTTCCTATGAGCCACAATCGAACCAGCGAGGTGCTAGACATAGTGCATAATGACGTGGTTTGTCAAATCCAGCCCGAGTCAATTGATGGTGCAAGAAACTTTGTGACCTTTACAGACAACTTCTCCAGATATACGGAAGTTGTGCCAATCAAGAAAAAGAATGACTTCTTTGGAACAATTCAGGAATTTCAAGTGCCATGTGGAACTCCTTCAAGGCAAGAAAATCAAAGTCCTGCAGACTTATGCAGGGGGCGAGTACTGCAGCAACGAATTTGAAAACTACTTGAAGGAAGCTGGTATAAAACGTAGAGTGTCGGCAGCATACACTTCACAACAGAATGGTAGGTCTGAGCAGGTAAATCAAACCTTGTTCATCCTTGTGCGATGCCTGTTAATTCAGTCAAATATCCCCACTAAGTTCTGGGCTGAAGCCCTCAATACTGCTTGCACCCTCAAGAATCTGTGCCCTTCCAAGGCTGTGGATGGAGCTGTCCCATATGAGCTATGGTTCAAGAGAAAATTGAATGAAAAGGATCTGAAACGTTTGAAGGTGTTTGGCTGCTCAGCATGGTATGCAAACCAAAGCAAACCCAAGCTTGGAGTGAGAGCTAAGGAAGCAGTGTTCCTTGGGTACGAAGAAGACATGGTGTATCGTCTTTGGGACACAAAAGATAGGAGAATTACCTTCTCCAGAGACGTTACCTTTAAGGAAGATGTGTTTCCATTTAAATCAAACTCCATTTTGATAAGCCCAGCAGACAAGGAAACAGAAGATGTCATATTCTCTGTATTTGAAGAGGTCAGAGCCGATCAAATGGGTGAAGATTGTGGACTGGCTTCCTCAGAAACTGTCCGGCAAGAAGATAAAGGGGCTCCGTCTGTGAGTAGACGAGAGCGAATAAGGAAGCCCAAATTGTGTGGATGTTTTAATGCTGTCACTTGTTCAAGACGAAAAGAGCCGAAAACTATGGAAGGTGCTCCATCTAGACCAGATACCAAGTGAATGGATAACAGCAATGGAAGCAGAAATGGGCAAATTGGATGAAAATGGTTGCTGGAAACTTGTCCGCAGGCTGAAGAACGCAACTGTAATTGGCTCACAATGGGTTTTCAGAATTAAGAAGAATGAGAAGAGGGACATTGAAAGGTATAAGGCTCGGCTTGTTGCCCAGGGATTCAGCCAAATCCCAGGCCGCGATTACAATGAGACATACAGCCCTGTAGTCAGGATGGAGACTGTTCGCCGGCTGACAGCTGTGTTTGTTAAGAAAAATTGGTTTCAAGAGCACTGGGATGTAACGTCTGCCTACCTTCACAGCCTGTTGTTGGAGGAGATCTTCATGGAACAACCTAATGTTTTTGAAGAAGAGGATAAGAGAGAATACAAATGGCAGTTTCAGAAAAGTCTCTACGGACTACATCAAGCGAGTCGTGACTGGACAAGTTTCTTGACACTCACCTGAGAAGTTATGGACTTCATCAATTAAAAAATGATCCGTGTGTGTACTTTGACCCAATTGGTGATCTAATTGTGGGAGTATATGTGGATGATCTACCAGTGTGGGGGGCAAGGAGAAAAACAGACACCCTTCGGAACTACTTGGAAAGCAAAATGGAAATCAGATCGCTTGGCCAAATGTCACACCATCTATCAATGGGTATCAGTAGGCCAAATGAAAAATTGCTACAGGTGGACCAACATAGACACATCAAGGGATTACTGCAGGAGTTCCGAATGGAAATGGCAAAAGGGGTGACATCACCATTGGAACTCAAACCTATTGATGAAGATGAACCCAGCGCACCTTTCTCCGAGAATATATATCGACGAGCCACTGGAAGCTTGCTTTATCTGCCCAACTCGACCAGACTAGACCTATCACATGCTGTTAGCATACAGTGCCAGTATAACAGCAATCCGACAGTTGGACGCTGGAAGGAGGTCCAGCACATACTTCGATATTTGAAGCACATCGAAAATTATTCTCTCACCTACGAGAAGCAGGGGAAGACATTGGAAGTGTACGTAGATGCTGACTGGGGCGGAGATATAAAGGACAGGAAGTCATACAGCGGCCTGCTCATCATGCTTGCTGGAGGGGCAGTTGCTTGGACATCCAGGAAGCAGAGTTCGGTATCGCACTCAACCGTGGAAGCTGAATATATTTCACTCTCAGATGGACTGAAAGAAGTGTTGTGGGTGAAGAGCATGTTGGAGGAGTTAGGACTAGATGAGTTTGTCGGAAACCTATGCTGTGTTTATGTGGACAACCAAGGTGCAATTTCCCTAGCGTGTGACAACATGACATCTAGGAGATCGAAGTATATTGACATTAAATACCACTTCGTTAGAGAATGGAGAAGTCTGTCTCAAGTACGTAAGTACCCAGGAGAATCTGGCAGACATCTTAACCAAGCTGTTGACTGGTGTACGGACAAAGGAACTTTCAGAGAAAATGGTTTTAAAGGAGTACGAGTGACAATTTTTTTGCATTTGTTTATTGCTGTTCCTATCTAAAGTAACAAACTTATGAACTGTTCTTGTTTAATGTTGTCAATAACATATGCCAATGGACGACTTGAAGTACACGCCCCCTGATGTCACACCGCAGAGGAAAGTACTGTGGGAAACATAGCTTGTTTACAAACATGCTGATTTGTTAGTTGGTAATGGCAGAAAGCAAAAATGTTGTGCACTCATAGACTTGCACGCAAGGGTAAAAAATATTAGTTTCAATTTCATGGTTAAGATACGCAGATACATAATATTAATGTTTACCTGAAAAAGCGGCAAATTCCAAACAAATAATCAATTTTCTTGACATACATGTCATCCGGGACATGTGAAGCCAAACAGATAAATGAAGGTTATGTTCGACTGCGGTATCCATGGAGATAGGAATTGTATCCCACACCTGACTGATGCTCCGCCTCTTTACAAGTCGTCCATTGTATGTCTAACCCCCACACTGCACAACAAGGGAGACGATGTGTTGTTCATTGTCAGTATTGCATTGATGACAATATTATGTATTGCACTTCTGTGATTAGTTGTTTTGTGATTCTGAGTAGTGTTTTGTTTCTGTGTATGTAATGTGGCAGATGCAAGTTTATATTAAAAACGGCAATGTATTTTTTACCTTTCTTTCTTCAACAAAAATCAAACTTACTGTGTTAGCAGAAAATACAACAGGTATTTTCCCAGATACTTAAGTCTGAAGAAGCGATTTTTAGCTATTTAAAGAAGCCCAAAAACATGTTCCTAAAATTTGACATAAAAAAAAATAAAAGTATGTTTTAAGTTTTGTGTACTTTTATTTGATAAACTTATTTGGAACCAGTTTCATATTACAGGAGGAATACATTTGACATGCCACAGCACTGTTCATGTGCCAAGCAAGGACATCTCTGAATACAGAAACAAATCTACTTGTTAGTGATGTGTAATGTGTACAAGTAAATTTTTAATCTTTTGCAATCTTGGTGCAGTAGGCTAAGTGTCACTGGCAGTGAAATTTGTCAGAAATTGTTTGCTGTATATTTTGTATTGAAAATTGTATCTTTTACATGTACCTAGTATTACTGTGTCAATTTCGTTACTGGCACCTGGTATGTAAATTACATTTCTTTTTTCACACGAACAAAAGTAAAGTAAATGTTCAACTTTCTTTACAGAAAACAAATTTAATTTTAGTTGAAGTGGAAACTGCAGGTGACTATGTTCCTCATTGGAATAAGTGGTCTTTTCTTGCCCAGAATACTGCAGAACTGCCACAGCGCAGATAAAAATCATGTCTTCACAGTACCAACTTTATAATGGGTTTGTGATGTGTTTCATTGTTTGGTGTGGAAACTTGAAAACTTGACTGTCATATATTATGTGGTTTTTTTTTGTATTAATTTTTGCATTTGTAATTGTTTGGTATTTAGTTTTGTATAGTGTCATATTTGGTTATAAATGTTGACTGACAGACCTTTCAAAGTTGCCAAGCTGTTTGAGGACACTGGTGAAATTACACTAAAAAAATTTTAATATTGTGAGCGTTCATTATGTTGTGTTTCAGCATAGAGGCTTCCTGATAAAATTTCTCAGTGAAAACGAAATCGATGAGTTATGGAGTATTGTGTGTGATGAATTTAAGAAGCATGTGGATAGCCTTATGTCAGCAGCGTCAGCAGACGTGCCACAAGATGATGAACCTGGAGAGGTATAGTACTCATTATTTTCTTTCATATCAGGGAATAAATATTTTACTATAATTTATATTAGTACACTTAAATTTTATCATTGCATTTGTTATTTTTTTATGTTAGTTAAAGACAGGAGCGTTGGAACGTATTTGAGTTGGGAATGTACAAGGTTTCGTTGATCTAAATAATTTTTTTAAGGTACGGAATCGTAACATAATTGTTTTGGCGTCGGGGCCATAATAAGAAGCAGGGGTCCAGAGGTCCACCCCCGGAAAAATTTCAATTTCTAGGTGCAAATGGTGGCATTTAAGCAGTTTTTAAACATAACTATTCAGTGCACTGAGGGCAGAAGTTTTAGTATTTTTAATGGAGTAATTTATAATTTTATACTACGAACCTAAAAAAAATATTAAAATTATATATGCAGAAAGTATTTTTGTCTAAATATCTCTCCTTCAATTTGTTTAGTTATGTATTATCTTGTGAGAATGCTAATCATGGGAACTTACAACAGAACCAGAAAATATTACTCGTGCAACCGATCACTCTTGATATTCTACATGCATTAAAATCACTGCCTACATAATCAACTATTTAGCAGACATCTGAACACTTAAAATTTGCACACAAATTTTGTTCAAATTTGTGCAGTCGTGTAGGATGTAATTCTACTTTATATTGTGGAATTACCTGAATTTACTTATTAATATAACTTAATACTGTACATATTATATTAAGAAAGCAGTTATATCTAAATTCTTCATTAAGTGCAAAATTTAAGTTATACTGGTGTGTACGAAGGCATTTGAGAAAGAAATCTATAATATAAAAATGAATCGCAAAATGTGTTGGTAAGCGCATAACTCAACAACGCTTGGACCAATTTGGCCAATTCTTTTTTTTAAATGTTCGTTGAAGTTCAAAGATGGTTTTTACGGCGAGAAAAATCCGAATAATTGCCGGAAAAAAACCCCTAAAAACAGTAGAGTAAATTTGAGCTTTATTGATGTTGTTGTTTAAACAATGTAGGTACGTTCCTGTGATCGAGGCCTTAAGCATTCACTTAGGTATTGTATAAAGTTTGGGGTGTAGGAGGGGTGGGGTTACGGGTTCGTATCCCTTGCAAGACTTTGCGATGGGAATTACATGACATCATACAAGCGTATTGCGCACGCTCTTTACACTGTTATTGAGTACGCTAGCTGTTAAATGCCGGGCAGCTGTTTTGCGGTGGAAGCCGCAGCCGGGCAGCTGTTTTATAGAGAAATAAAAATGGATTTAAAAAAGTACGCTTAGCACAGTGGACTGGACAAATCTGTTTGTATTTGATGTTTTAAAGATAAACAGTGAATATAGTATAATATAGAATATAATATCACCATCAATTAACACGTAACTAAAAGTTAGTTACTCTTTTCTATAGTACACGCGGGCGAAGCCACAACGGGACAGCTAGTGTTATAATAAAATACCAATACTTTACATGTTTGAAAAGAATCTATACTGACTGAAAATATAATTTATAAATTTAATTATTTCTTCGTTGATGTGTATACCTGGCTATCAAATCTAAATCTAAATTACTGTTCTACTATTAAGAGGAAGATATATACATAAGTATATTTGAATTTTGCTTAAAAATGATTACCCAAATACCTGAAAAGTAGTTTCAGGATTTTCCTTTATTCGACTCCCGTGATATGGAAAGGGAGAAAGTGGGGTTTATATTAATATGTTATGTAGCTGGAACCAAATGGGCTACATGTGTGATACTTAAACAAATGTCTAAGATAGGATTTAAAGACTTTTTGAAATTCGATACTTTAGGAGGTAGAAAGATGTGAAAAATGTGTTAGATTATTTATCCATACCTATTGAATCATTTGAGATATCAAAGTGATTTTGGCTTTAGGATTATGCTGCTTATGAAAATACCCAAAATACTATTTCATAATTTTGCCAAAATTGACTAAAAAAACATTAAATCTGTTTTTGATTCGTAAACTATATATATAGTCATTGATACCATTAAACTTTTAGATTAATAGTCAAACTTGCATATGTAGCAGATTGAAAAGTAAAGAGTTGGTAGTATTTTTTTATTTCATGTGAGCCAACGTACTTTCAATTTTATCATTATCTCTTACACAAATTTGTCCAGTGTAATTAAATCAGTTACAAAGTTTGCGTGTAGACAGATATTGTACTAAGTCAGGATTCAGTGGTTCAGCACTGAATTTGTTTTGAAAACTCCTTGGAAACATAGTAATTATTACCTGTAGGAGTTTATTTTGTGACTGTTTGCTATAGGTACCTTTATACATTACATACATAATAGCATAGAGGTGCAAATTTTATTATTGTGAAATTTGTTGCAGAAACAAACTACAGGTGAAGACTTCGTTATGTCGGTGTTGCATTTGGCTCATCAAACTTTGGTTCTAAAAGATGACCCGTATGTACCAGGATCGTTAACAGATTTGTTGCTTGCACTTCAGGGGTTTCTGTGCAACCCAGCTGTTCCTGACAATGTACGTAATGGTTCTTCATTTCATTTTGTTTTCATAGTTTGTCAACTTTAATTTATTCAGTTTAATAACATTCAGGTTTTTGTAACCGTGGGTAATTTGTCTTATTGGGGGGGTTCAGTTAAAGAAATTTGATTGATATTATTAATTTTTTAATTGAAAAATGATGATTATTCTGCGCATCCATTTTCACATGCCGAGAAGGAACCATTGGATTTAAAAAAATTGCTATTACTGGGCTTGTGTTACATAAAAATAAATAATTGCTTAAAATATGTTTCACTCGTGGGTGACATTAGAGGTCCCTTTTAGAACTCTGTCAGATTTCTTCATGTGTGTCAGAATGACTGGTGGTTGTATAAAACCGTATGCGTATATTATTTGCTGCATATTTGTCCACAGTTGTTACGTATTGTTACTTAATTCATTAACACTTTGGGATGGGGAAAACTTGCATCCTATATCTGGTTCATATAAGTGTCGACAAATCAGGGGGATGGACTGGAATGACCATGGGAACGTTGAAACATGACTAAAACAATTCTGGGAATCCTTAGCTGTGTGCTCGTAGGCGTTATCACTCTGGAAGCTGGTTCTAAGGCATCTAGCCAGGAAGTTAGCACATGGGCTGTATGATGTCGTCAAGTACCTCTGCATTCAGTTACATTTGTCTCACCAGTTATGGCGAACATCTGTAATGGCTTCCCTGACCATCTTACTAGTCGAAGGTGATGTTTGCCACTGTAAAGTGAATACACCTGTTTGATCATCCAAAGCTTTCTAATTTTGTGGTTTTATTTTTGTTTCTAATAACTTCATAATTTTTTCAGTAGTGTTCTGAACAGTGGGAAGTACAGTATATTCATTGCTTCATTCTGTTTCTCCATAGGTATTGGGGACTTCCAGGTTGAAGGTTATCGTCACTAGTGTAATGGTTTCAAATTCAGAGTCTTTCACATATTAAGGTACCATTTCCGTGTATCATTTGAGATGGGTAGCTGTCTCCCATTCAGCCTGTTGATATAGAGGTGCTAGTACTGATAAAGAAACATTTTGAATAACTTTATCTCTATACTAGTTTGTGTATTACATCTTTTGCAACTGTACAGCAAGTCGGGGTTATGTTTATGAAAACAGCAATGCAAACTGAAACTTAAATTGAGTCAGACCTGCCACCCACTGCCTACCGTCAGACACATAAGTCAGTCGGCTGGCAGTGTATGTGCCACCACACCTTGCGAGTACTATATCACAGACAAACTGTAAAATGTCATTGCAGGAAACAAGTTCAACGTTTCGGCATAGTATATCGTAACCAGTAGATTTAGTACTTTTAAAAATTGCAATATCTAACAAAAAATATAGACATGTGTCATTATGATTTACATGTTTGTTAACATGGTTTTAGTCCTCTTTTCGTAAAGGACTAGGAGATGTTGCTGTGCATATTTTAAGAAAAACATGAATAGGGAATTTCTGTGCCATACAGTTTAATGTCCGTTGCGTGCTACTTGTTTATCTCACGCACAATAGCTAGCTCGAACTAGAAGAAGATTGGATGAAGGAAGGTCGACAAGCCAGCTGGACTCCTTTCCTCTCCACCCTGTTAGCAGTACCGGAGAAGTTGGGCAATCGTCCGCTGCTCCGTGCGCACGCACATAGACCACGTTTGTAGTGCCTCGCAAAATTTTTCGGCAGCTTGTATGTTGGCACTTAATTTTTCTTCTTGTACAGTAATAGGTATTCCAGATTCTTTTCGTTTTGTGTTGATAACAGTTTCTGTGCAAGTGCTATGATCATCAAGCTTTGTCAAAGTCACTGCCAACTGTTCAAATTACATACAGGAAAGTGTCGTATAACACTGATAGTGTGATAGTGTTTTGCACAAGAAAACATTTTAAAGCCATTCTCCCTGTTTTCTATTGTTTTTGCGATACTTTCTTAAGGCTTGGTTTCAGTCGCCATTATGAATTTTATTATTTTTCACTTTTTTTTTGGAATTCTAAGAAGAAAAATGTTAAATATGCGATTATACCTAATTTCGATTGACATTTCGTTACAGTACTGACCTTGCAATTTAGCTGTTAACATATAATTACGCTACAGTGTGTGGCAAATATTTTTATATTCATAATTTGCCCGACAAATTGCTATCTAATTATACGTTACTAGATCTATTGCCATGCTTCTATTGTAGCTGAAAATAAACAGACTTTGTGGTATAGTTGCCAATTTAACATTTTTCTTCTCAGGATCCCAAAAAAGCAAAAAAATAATTAAATCCAATATGGCGATTGAAACCGAGCCTTAAGCTTAAACTAGAGCAATTACAAATCTGTTTGGCAGTTTTGTTTAAAATAGTTTTTGCCATTTTAGCTAATTTCTTAAGGAGAAGAAATTACATGATTTCAACTAATAAGCTGCTTAAATAAATTTTGTTATTTATGTAATTTTTTAAAACCGTAGTATTTATTGTATGTACTGAAAAAATTACCCTACATTGTGAAAACTGCTTAAAACATAATTATTTTTAAACCATTGAAAACAAAGGAACATGGCCAAAGTCTACATCACAAAACATACAATTACATAATGTAACACTTGTCAGCAGCCCTCCTTCCTGTATCAAAACATTGCATAGCTTCCATTTTCATGGATAACAAGTGGGTGTTCTTTTTATTTATTTATTTTTTAATAAATTTGAACATAAATTCCCGCATTTAGAAGCCATTTCATAAAGTAATACTAATCGTTAATTCCAGCAAACTGATACTGTACTACAAACACATTTTTAGCCCAATAAAGTCAACAGTGGTTTGTTTAAAAAGTCTGCCCAACACAATCTTATCTTAATAACACTGACGGAAGGTCCTTTGTCTATTGAAGGGAGGGGAAAACTGCTGTGTCATTGCTAGTTATGGGTGGACAGGCGGGCGCGTGCCAAAGCAAGCAGGCAGTGTCTGTCATAGCTTATGATAAGATAGGGGGAAGCACGTGTCTCATACATAATGGTAGTACACAAAAAAATGTGAAACTACTATACAGTTCTCAATTTATCAATAGTGTTTTGGTTTGACCAAAGAAAACCAATGAGGCGGAGGTAACATAGTGACGTTATTCTGAATCGGCAGCTACTTAAATTGAAACATAGGTACTTGTACATTAGCGACGTAATCTGGAACAACATAAAACGGTACAACGTAAATCGAGGACTTACTGTATTGGTTTGTCATTGCTTAACCAGAACTGAGTGTTAATATTTTTCGTGTCATCCATTCCAAATTGTCCTCCAACTTTAGCGCCAATGTAGAGATTAAATTAGCCTACCTGGTATTGTTATTCTGTGACTTTGTATTTTTAAAATGCAACAAATTGTTACCAGTGTATCATAACCGACAAAAACAAAGTTATGATCCTGGTAAGTCTTGGAATCGATGTGTCGTGGACTAATAGCTCTTTACTTTATATGCTTTCCTGGAAAGTGTTTACAAATGACACAAATACAAGTGTGTATAAATGTCTAGAAGTTTAAAATTACTCGGTTCAGGTGTAACTACTGAACACATTGTGGTGTATGTTCTGTTTTGGTCTGCTCCTCGTTGCATCACTACAGTTTCTGTTGCCTCTCATGCTGCTGGTTATCTTCCCAACCATACTCCACAGTACTTGGCAAGTTTTTGTTCCTCTGCCCCTTTCTGCATTGAAAAGATGAGAATATTTCTGCAAAATAAACATGTTGTAAATAATTTGAAATTATATTTTCAGGTGTTTTTCAGATAATGAAAGTACTTATTTCTTCATAGTTTTTAGGATATTTAAACAAAAATGCCCTGAAAGGTGCTAATAGGAATGTGGACCTCACCGAGATGAACAAAAAGGCTATGGTGGCATGTAAGTAGGTTCAACAGATACTGAGCTACACAGAAGATAATTTAACATGTATATCCATGTCTTTGCTTGCACAAGTTCTCCGAAGTAGGCAGCACCCTTTAGGGTAGCATGTGGGCTAGAGGTAACTGATTGTAACGGGTCTACTTCTACTCATAATGCCAGACTGATTTGTTGGTGATCTCGGCTAGCTCAGGCGTGGGTTCGTGCAAGACGCAAGATAAACAGTTCAGAAATCGACTACTAGTGGTTTTATTTACGTTTATTCTTCGGTACTCACACTCAATACAAATTGTTACAGATTATGACGATTACTTATTAAACGAGCTGGCACTGCGAAGCTAGGCCGAAAGTAACGGTTCACTATGATTTACTGCTTTTGGAATTCAATATAGAAATGCAATTTGATAAAATAGTTTCTGCCAACTTTCAGAGAAAAAGTTTTGCCAGAAAGATAAAATCTGTTGATGAAACATTATGATGTCTAAGTATTGTACCGTTGATTCTGGGGTAAGAGTTTATGGTAAAGGATTGCATCAGTCTGGCAAAATATTTGCTTAAAATATAGTTGGCAAAACCTGTTATCTAGGATAAATGTTATTAAAATTTTCTGTATTGACTATTAAATTGTAGATTTGAATACAAATTGTGTTAATTTATGCCTTACATCCTTTTTCAAACTGTAAGAAAATTACATAAAGCTTTCTGCATCAACAAACACCAGATGACTTTGAACTGATTCATACATGTTACATACTTTAATTGAGGGCGAAAGGATTGGTGAAATAAATGGGTTTTTAGTTGCTAAGAGGATGGTTTTTCCTCTAAATTGTCTGTCAAGGTCTCCCTGGCAGGAAAGCTACTCTCTCCTTTTAGATGAACATGTTTCAAGGTGTTCTCAAGGCTGAAAGTGACTGGCTATACGCTTAAAACTGTGCTGGAAATATGGTAACACTTTAAACATTTTGAGGTCAAAATATTTTAAGGTCTGTATAGAAAATTAAAAAAACTGACAATTCTAGATTAGTCTTTGCCACTTTATGGTAAAATGTTTTCTTGTATGACACTTAGCTCGAGCATAATCTCTTGTACCAAAATAAAAAAATGTTTTAGCATTTCAGAATATTGTATTCACTTGAAACTCATCACTTTGGCTAACTGTTTGATCACAAAGTTAGCAAAAACTTATTTCTTAGGTTTTTCCTTTTCCAAAAATGTACTAGGCCTAAGTATTATCATTTTCCATACTGTCTCAACACATTCTTTTGTTCTTTCTTTAATGTGGATTGTAAATTATTTTGCAATATTCTGTACTAGTTATTAAATAGAGATGCTTTTCGATAATACCAATGCTAGTCACAAGTAACAAATTATCAAATTACATTGTGCTTTGAAGTTTAAATTATTTTATTTTATGTTATTTTTTTAGATTCAGCGTGAGACTGCAGAGCTGTTTGTTGAACTTTACAAGAATAAATTTCTGCAGCCAGCAGAGTGTGTGAATATTTTGCAGTATTACCTGAATCGTGCCTTAATTGAGAAAATTAGGGCTAAATGGGTAAGTTTTCACATTTACAGTCAGTGCAGTGTACTTTCAATTTTGTGAAATACTCATGATTATCGTAAATCACCACATATGTAGCACATTTTATACACCTTTTTACCGTTTTTACATTAGAGTGGCACTCATAATTGAATTTTGCCCAAAAGTGGAAAATAAAAATTAAAGTTAATAAAAGACAAAAAAAACACAAATTACAAAACTATATTTCCTTTTTACACCTAAAAATATTAGTTGAAAAATGTGTAACTGATGTAAAGTTCTAACCAATTGTCACCGCAGTCTTGTTTAATTAACCTATAAAAACAAACAGCACAACAGAAGTGAGTTATGTTTACGGCCTACTGACTGAAAGAGCACAATGAAATTGGTGACAAATGGCAGACTAAATTGTTAGGTCAAATTTTATTTGTTAAGAAAACTAAATGTGGGATGTGTATATACCAGCATTTTCCCGTGATTATGCAAGTGTGGTCAGGCATACTCCTCTTCTTCCAAGACATTATCTGAACTACCAGCATCGCTGCTCTTGTCTCCACTACTATTTAATATTTAGAGTTTTTAAATGTGTATATATGTTGTAAGGCTTTTAAACAGTCTCACATTCTTTTGTTTTTCTTTGTTTTCCGTGTTCCGATCATGCGGCTTCTAGAAGAACCATGACTTGGAGAGATTATTTTCTTCGAGGTTGTGTTGGTGGGAGTGAATTTAATTTGCCGCTATTTGGCGACAAGTAGCTTTTCTCTTCGCTGTTTTGACACTAAGAAAATGTTGTGACTCTGAAGTACGAATATGCACTTAGGCTGTTGCCCTAATTTTAAAATGCAGTTAAAATAGAATAGGTGTTAATGTTTTCGGACCAGTCCGTCATGGGTATCCCTCAGGGCTGCGGGCCCCTAAATGGAGTTGTTTAAAGTGTTGACATTTATGTTGTTTGGTTGGTTTTCTTTTCATAAATAATACTTAAGTAACAATTGCTGGACGTGCTTTCCTGAACCCTGGGGAGACGAAATAGCACAACTTTACAGACTAGTTTGTTTACCTTAAAGTGAGTGGTTGAGATACCTGCAGAGTTCAGACTTTCAGACAGGAGGCTCTGTTTTAGTGCATCATTCATATCCTGGTAACTTTCGGCTGACGGTGTTAATTACTTCTCATTGCATCGACTAAGTAAATAAAAATTTGAAAAATCTTTAACTTACCACATAAATGTCACTTCAATTTTCGAACAATAAAGTTTGATTTAAGGCAATTGATGTTATTTTTATATCGAGTTAAAAATAACTATGGGATGTTAACTATAAAATGAGCACCCTCCAACACTTGTAAATTATAATATCCAAATACTGTACTTTATTGGGGCCAAAGATGGTAGGTTTTGAGAGTGGTAAAACGTTTGCACAGATTTTTGGTTTTCAGGTAAGTTTTCATATTAAAAATATTAAAGGTGAGTGCAAAATGGCTGAAAGATAAATTTGAACAATTCTCACTTTATCATGAATAGCCTATATTACTATATACTTGTGATGTCATAAGAAAATAAATATGTGTTTATTTGGTCAGCTGAGTGTAGTATGTACAGTATAACTCTGTTAAGACAATTGGGGTGGGGCAGAAAGAAATAATGCTTATTAACCAAGGAAACTTATTAAAAGGGTTAAATTAGACATGTGCATATAGACAGGGTATACATTATTTTCCTTATTAAGCAGGAAACTTCTTACATGGGAAACTTCTTAATAGGGTTTTACTGTATTAATATTGAATACGACTAACGCTGTTCATCCTTCTATACATGGTAAGAGCTACAGGAAACTGATTACAAACCAATATTTTAATGACTATTTACCTGTTGGATCATAACGGCATGCTTTCCGCTATCCATCAACAAAGTTTTGAGATGTAGTTTGTCCACATTTTGTCCCATTTTGTCAATGTTTGTTACATAGAAATTTTTTCTGATGAATACTTCTTTATTTACTTTGTAGCAATTCATTATATTTATTTTTATTTATTCATCTCATTCCGTTGATCCCAATAAAGAGTCATAAGACTCTGGGATATGAAATTTGTCAGTAATACATATAAATGAGTAACAAGCAACAATAAATACAAACAAATTAACAAAATCATGTATAAGAGATATACATACTTCAGAAAGGTACATAATAAAAGTAATTAAAATGTTTTTTTGAATACAAAATTGATACCAACACAGGATTCAATAAATATAGTACATATAAAAGTTTTCACAATTTAAAAATATAGAGTATCAAGACCATAGAGTATAATGTAGATCCAAACTAAATGCTTGTTTTCATAAGTGAGTCAGAAATTCATTAATTTCTGTACAGTTATAATTATGCACTGTTTATCAATTAGTCTGTGCATAGATACAGAAAATTTATTTTACTTATTATACAGTTGGAATCCGGAATATTAAAAACCTTTTTCATACATACGTACAGGTAGCGTGTTCAATATTTCGTAATATATTAGCATTCCTAGTAGGATGCGAGTGTACGTCCTTATTAGTATTATATGACTGCAAATTAAGTTTAACAAGTTTAAGCGTTTGTATAAAATATTCATTGTATAATGTAGGTATATTATGCATTTTGAATAGTTTTCTACTAGAAGCTGATCTATCTTTTGTTATAGTTCTTAATGCTCTTTTCTGAATGAAGAATATCTTTTTACTATTTGATTGATAACCCCAGAACTCTATCCCATATTTCATAACAGCATGAAAATAAGTATAATCAGGGTGTACACATTCTGGAAAGTTAGGGAAGTTGAAATTGGTCAGGGAAAGTCAGGGAACTCACTTGAAATCCTGGAAAAGTTATGGAAATTCCCCAGTGATAGCAATTTGAGGGGAAAATGTCATACTCCAGTCTGCCGTAATCCAGACTTTGTAAGCATTTTTTTTTTTTTTCGGTCATAGACTTGCAGTTTGTAATGTTGCATGCTAGGCTTTGATAGAATTATTATTTTGTGTAATGTAATTCTAGTTTGAAATAAAGTATGATGAATGTAATCATGTGGAGTGAATTTTACTGCGACCATCTATTTGTGTGTTTTTGTTTTGCATTAATTTTTTTCAGAAACTGGTAATTAATATTACAATGTAGACCTCAGTATTTATTTTGAATTGTCTATTTCCGGTTTGAAATAAAAGTGTCGGTAGTGTTATTTGGTGTGAAGACAGAAAGGATAAAAATTATGGAACTGTTCCATCAGGTGTTGTTTTGCTACAGTTCATTCAAGGAACAATGGCTAAACAGTGTATATTTAATAAACAATGGTTAGATTGCAAACTGAATCCAGAATTAGCTGGTTGGTTAGGCTTAGTGCCTGGAAATTCTTCGTTAGCTTATTGTAAAGTGTGTGTGAAATCTTTCAAGCTTAGTAATATGGGAAGGCAGTCAGTTCTTTCTCATGCTAAGGGACCAAAACATGTAGTAAAAAATGCTCAAAGTACATGTTTGGTACCCACAGTTTTGTCTTTTGCAAAATCCACTAGATCTGAACAGTGTGACGTACCTTCATTACCATCATGTAGCTTGCATACATCAAATCCATCTTCTAGATCTGACGAATTGTCTTCTAGTTCTTCAGCTCCAGTTTTGCAGCAAACAAATGTGAAGACTTTCACAGTGAATGAAGATGATGTTACATTAGCAGAAATAATGTGGGCACTGGAAGTAGTTACAGAAAATATGTCTTTGAACTCTTGTGACAGAAGTGCATCTGTTTTCCAAAGAATATTTCATGATAGCAAAATAGCTCAGAATTTCTCTATGAAAGAAACTAAAGCTTTATATGTAATTAATCATGGATTTGCTCCATATTACAAAGATTGTTTGAAGTCTGACTTGAACTACTTCAGTGATTATGTAGTGTGTTTTGATGAATCACTTAATAAAGTGGTGCAGAGAAGACAAGTGGACATGTTTGTACATTTTTGGGATGTCAACCAACAACGAGTTTGTACACAATATTGGAACAGTGTTTTCTTAGGACGTGCAACTGCTGAACATCTGTTGGCAGGATTCTCTGAAGGCCTTTCATGCTCCCTTTAGAAAACTTGTTGCAAGTATCAGTGGATGGGCCAAATGTGAATCATTGTTTTAAAAAGAAACTTGAAAACAAACTGAAAGTTGACAACCCAGATGGGAAAACTCTTCTTGATGTTGGCACATGTGGCCTACATACAGTTAATGGTGCATTGAAGACTGGTCATCAAACAGCTGGTTGGGATAGTTACCATGTTCTGAGAGCCATGTATGGTCTTTTCAAAGACAGTCCAGCACGTTGAGCTAAGTATACAGAAATCATGCAGAATAAATACTTTCCCTTTAAGTTTACTTCTGTGAGGTGGCTGGAAAATGGTGCATGTGTTGAACGAGAACTGAAAATATATGATAATGTTCAGAAATTTGTTGAAGAAGAATCAATCCCAGGAAATGATATAGGTTGTTCGGAATAAAGTGAACACAAAAAATTAAACCTTTGAAAAATATCACTAGCAATTACTAACAATAGTTGCCTTACTGCTTGTATAGCTGGCAGCGAATTACAGAATGTAGTTCCATGTAATCTCCTTCTTTAATACAACAGTACTGTAATAAAATGAACTTAAATTGACATACTCGTATTTTATATTATTAATTAACTTTTATTTTTACCAACCATGTAGGTTCCTACCGACTGCACAATTTGTCTTGCATGCGTAAGCTTAAGTGACGTGTCTAGAGAAGTAAGGCGTTTTCCACCGTTAGCAGTTAGTGCGGAAAGATACAAATTGGCTGAAAACAGAAATTTAGGAGGGCTTTCTTGAGTGCTCACTTAATTCCAAACCGCCTATAATCACAAGTGTCTAAGTTATGACTGATCCTCTTCTGAAAGTTGGAATGGCTGCTTTTAAAACTCTTATATCAGAGTGTGAACCTTTCTTGGTTATGTTTAAAAGTCAGAAACCATTGGTACCATTTCTGTACACGGCACTTGAAGATATTGTTAAGAATCTCCTAGTAAGGTTTGTCAAGCCGGAAAAAATTGCTGAAGCCAGTACTGCATATAAACTAATTACTTTAAATCTGTCTGACAGTGAAAATCTCATTCTTATTGAAAAAGTTGATGTTGGATACATTGCAAAAAAGATGCTGAAAGAAGTCAAGTGTTCTGACAAGAAGAAATTGTTGTTTAAAAATGAGTTTTGGAAATTTCTAGTCAGTATTGTAGAAAAGCTAAAACTGAAAAGTCCTCCGAGATCGCATCTTGTACGAGAATTAACTTGCTTCGATCCTAAGATTATTCTCTTCCGGTGAGATTTGGGTTTGAAGATAGTCGATACTGTTCTTGAAGAACTACATGGTGCCAAAAGGATACCAGAAAACCTAGCAGACAGAGCCAAAAAACAGTATGTTACTCTTACTGTAGAAGCTCAGTCAGAGGGGTGGAAGAAGAGTTTCACTGGTTTTGTATCTCAAGACAAGGATACTCTTGGACTTGATTTATTCTTCCATTCACTTTTTGCTGATCTGTGGCAAGACATGAAGCTGTGTTTCATCTTATTACACGGAAATGCTTCCGTGGAAAATGGCTTCTCAGTAAACAAATCTCTCCTTGTCGAAAATTTATCGGAAGAATCACTAGTGGCTCAGCGCATTATTTATGATGCTGTGAAGAATATGGGTGGAACACAAGATGTGACCATTACAAGAAGCATTCTAACTTCTGTGCGATCTTCGAGACAAAGATACCAAGCTTATTTGGAAAAGAAAAATGGATTGAATTCAGAAGAAGAGAAACAACGGAAAGAAAAAAGGAAAACTGAGCAACATCTCAGGGAGCTAGAAGAAAAGAAGAAAATCATGAAATTGGAGAGAGAAAAAGAAGACATTGAAATTGAACGGAAGAAAAAATTACTTCAGAATATGAATAAGTATTAGAAGTTGTCATAAGAATCGTTAGAGTTCCAAACGACTAAAAAAACTTACCAATTTACTACGAATCTTTTTGTTTGAGATAATTGTGCTGTAACATTGTTGATTCATTTTGTTACTTTACTACTTTTTTTTTGTTATATTTTTACGGGTTTTATTGTTGCGTTCTGCTTTTGTATTAATATCTTTTGCAATTCAACTTTGTAAGCCTATTTATATAAATAAATGAAAAAGTTACATTTAAAAAGACATAAAGAAAGTGGAGAGAGTAGTAGGCCAGTTATGGGGATGGAGGAGGCTGGATTTTTTTTAATTATTAAAAAAAGTATTGGTCAGGGAAATTTGAAATTTCGGTCAGGGAAAGTCAGGGAAATTTTATTACAGATTGGTGTGGACACCCTGATAATAGGCAATTTTGAGAGTACTGCAACCGACCACATTCTGTAGCATTCTTAACATAAAGCAAATAGATGATAGTTTACGTTCCATTGTGGTTGTATGAATATGTCAGGTTAATCTATTATCAATGCAAAACCATAAAAATTTAACTTTATTTGTTTCAGTAATTTGTTATTGTAATCATGTAGGACTAGGATCTGCGGTATCTTCTTATCGATGTTGATAAAACTTTATAAATTCAGTACCAATTTATTTACTTCATACCATTTTATCGATGAATCAAGAACTATTTTACTTTTAAGTTTTGACAACTTTAGCAAATAAAGTCAGCTTTCCATGCTTTATGGCATTGGGCAGATCATTTATATATAATAGAAAAAGTATAGGACCCAATATACTTCCTTGAGGAACACCATTTTTAATTTTTCCCCATTCAGATGATACAGTACCATATTCACCTTTAATCTGTACACATTGTTTGTGATTACGTAGGTAGGACTCAAAATGTACAAGCTCTGTCAGTTATCCCTTAATATTTTTGTTTTTTCAATAATATCTCGTGATGGACTAAGTCGAAAGCCTGAGATAAATCACAGAAAATTCCATAAGTATGTTCTCTTCTGTCCACGGCATTCAGTATTGTTTTTGTAATCTGGAATACAGAGGTCATTGTTGTTTTATTTTTTTGAAAACCACTCTGTTTACTACAAATAAGATTATTGTCTGTAATATTTTTTTTCAAGTCTAAAGTATAATAATCTTTCATAAATCTTAGAAAATACTGGTAATAGACTAATTGGTCTATAGTTTTCTATATTAAATCTGTCTCCCTTTTTGAAGACTGGTGAAACTTTTTCATACTTAAGTCTATCTGGAAAGTAAGTAGCCTTGTATATGAGCTTGATTAATTAATTGGTTAGGGGTATAATAATAAATCTACTACATTTTTTCACTAAAAAATTTGAGATTCCATAAATATCTTGTAATTTTTTGTTTTTAAGGTTTTCTATAATTTTATCAATTTCCTTTTCATTGGTAGGGTAAAGACAGTGTAGGCCTATATTGTTTTC
The DNA here is from genome assembly GCA_003012365.1 of Medauroidea extradentata. Classification (NCBI taxonomy): domain Eukaryota; kingdom Metazoa; phylum Arthropoda; class Insecta; order Phasmatodea; family Phasmatidae; genus Medauroidea; species Medauroidea extradentata. Next base: position 99,876 of record PNEQ01126187.1, read on the forward strand.
AAAATATTTACTTGATGCTTGTATACTTACTTTACTTTTTGTTGTAATTTTTGAGCCTATATTTATATAATGCGAGTTAAATACATTTACTAATTTCTTGTTTAGAGTAATAATTTCATAATTTATTTTTAACTGTATTTCACTACAATATTAGCCCTTGTCTCTACCTGTTAACTTATTCAAAATCTTCCATACATGACTAGAGTTATCACATTTGCGAATTTTTTCGCTAATACAGTTCTTTGTAGCTAATTTAATTATATTTCTGTAGGTAGCTTTATATCTATGGTAATAATTTTGAAAATTAAGACTCGTATTGTGCTTACTTTCCCTATGGAGTTTCTTCAATGTGTCACAAGATACTATGATGCCTTTTGTGATCCAGCTAGGCCTACTATTTTTGGACCTATGCAGATTTACTGCTTTAATACTACATGGAAAGGCTTCATCATAATATCTTATGAATGTAGTATTTAGAAATTTTTCAAAATTAGAATTTACATCATCAGTTAAATGATGCCAATTTTCAGATGCAAGCTTCATTTGGAAAAAAATTGTATGCTTCCCTCGTTAATACATCTTGTACTTTTATAAAATTTATTTACCAATGTGGATTTAGTCTTTGTTATTTGTAATTCCATAATCTGGGCATAGTGGTGTGTGTGTATATATATATATTTTTTTTTTTTCCCTCCATTTTTTTCTGCCAGTTGGATTGTAAAGTGTTAAAAAATAATTATAAAATAAATTGGCCAACAATTTATGCTATATCATACCACTCAATTGAAGGTATCAGGACAACATAGCACTCAGTCAGCATGAGCGAGAAAAAAATTACTTACGAAGATGTCTGCTAGGATTTACCTTAAAATAAATTTTCCTTATATAATTCCGATCAGACGAGGTTATCTTTGATTTTGCAACAAATAACAAGTTCCTTCTTCAACAGTAGCCCTATACATACTACAAATTTCAAAGACCACTGTGATACCTGTCGATAAGAATTTTTTTGCTCTGCCACTTCTACTCTTTGGACTGCCTCTCGCTAAGAAAATGGCTGGCCCATTGTGAAGATGGTCTACCTCCAAACACATTTTAAGACAACAAAAGTTGAAGATTTTTTAGATTTAGATTTGTACCTTTTTACTGTCTTGGGCTTTGTGCTTCGTAAAGTAGGGGTGTGGGGACGCGGCGCCGGAGTAGTAGTTGCTGGTAAAGAAATGTTGCCCCTTATTGTATACCCGAAAATGGGAGGTGAAGATAGTAGCTTGCAGAGGCGAGTAGAAGTGTTGCACATTATGTCATAAAGTTAACGCACAGAAAACATAGGGAGTTCAATGTTAACTTCAATGTCATGCTATTTATTTCTTTTGCGAGAATTATATGTTCAAATTCAAAAAGTACTTGAGCCAATGTTGCAAAATTTCTCTGGCAAAATTGTTTTTACTATGCAGCCCCAATTTTAAAAACAAATTCCTCTCAAGTTTTCACTAATTACAGTCAACATTTCCATTATTTTTGGTTAACTGAATAATTATCTGAAACCGTAAGTATATTTGTTAAAACGAAAGTAAAGTATGACAGCTTTAGATAATAGTTATCAAATATCCTGAAAGATATGTAGAATGCATATTCCCGAACACAACTTTTGTGATTCACAAATATACTGCACTTAAGTAGTGTATGGCGGCACGTGCCAAATGTTTTCTGTTTTGCTAGCAACATCGTAGCTCCCCTGGACAATGGTATCATAGGTTTCTCTTTGCTCTTCCCTCCTGATAGCAGAACAAGGAAGCTCAGGCGTCAAGTTAACTACCAGGTACAGTATGTTAGATTACTAAAATTGTTTTCAAAACAGAAAACATTGATAATGAAGCATAGAATATCCTAAAGTTATTTTACACTTTTGTTTCAGGTATGTGTGGTCTAGTTTTTTCACAGACTTTTAAAAATGAATTTTCTTATTTTTGATAAAACATATCTTCAAGTATTAAATAAAAATTTTCAGCATTCTATTCACCAAAGTAAATATTTTCCATAATACAGTATTTGAACTTCACATACTTTACATTTTCCAGCTAACTTCTAAACCCAAACTAACATAGAGAATGAATAGTAATGTATGTAGGTGTCATAATCAATAATTGTCGGAAGAGGAGCTTTGATATTTATAAATTAAATAAAACATTTATTCAAATTCTATCGTTCTGTTTAGAGAAAGATGTCAGATGGTAACAATTATCACACACATTTTTAATATGCTCTAATTTTTCCAGCCTACTGGAAAATACAGTGAGATATCAGTAGTTCTTAATTTTTTTTGAAATCTTCGTCAAAATACCTATATGTATATTAAGATATTAAGCTATCTGATGGAATCAAATGTTGGCATGTAAAATACCTTTAATTTGATACCATACTTCAGTTTGTGATGTTAGTTTCCGTAAAAACTCAAAAAGATATTAGCATTAGTGTAAATTATGCATGTTGCTTACTTGTTCCTGCAGATGTAAGGGTGACTGTAAAGGTGTCTGCCTAGGTAAACTTATTTACAAGGCCTAGAAGTGCGAAAGCGGTAAGGACAACACACCATGCACATTATGGGTCCCCTTAACTCCTAGTCGCTGTCTTGCTGACAACTCATCGCTATGAGACATTCAGTGGTGACCTTATCATTTAATAATTAAATATTGAGGATTGAAGTGTATTGTAAATGCCTTTACCTTTTCAAAGATTCTGCACCAAGATTTTTACACCTTAAAATGCAGCATAAACACCCATTTTCACCAGCATGAAAATAAACTTACGAGATAAATGGGTAAACACACGTGTGATGTTCTTGGAATGCTATTAATAAACATACATCATTTATGCATGCAAAGCAGGTTTTAGAATATACTTGTTCTGACTTCAAGGGTTAAAAATAAAAATTTCATAAGTATTTGGTCACAACTACAACTAATCATTCTGAGAAGTTTTAAGTATGTGCTCAATTGTTCATATGGCAAATGGGTTATTAGTTATTACATTAAAATTTTGGTAGTTTATAATTTGGTGTTAGTGTATAAATTATAATATTTTGTGTAAGTTACATTTTTGCTTCCATAATTTTGTAATTTATTTGTAGTTAAGTAAATGCCCCTTTAGATATTTTTCTGTGTTAATTAAGATTTTTGTTTGTTTGAAAAACATTTACTATGTTTGTTTGGGGGGGGGGGGGGGAGGTGATTAAAACATTTTTTGGTTTTGTTTTTGCTTTGACGTGTAGTTAACGTTATTGGTAAGGCCTAATTAATGCCAAATTACTATTTAAAAAAAAGTTTAACAAGAAGAAAGCCAAGATTTCAAAGAAAATAATTTGTTTTTAAGCCTTTTTAAGAATAGCTTAAACAGGGAAACTACAGTTTTTTCCCATAAATTTTAATTTGCTGGTTCAGTTGAGTTGTAAACTATGCAGTGTCTAGTTTACTTTGTTTTTGTGTAGCTATATAACCTTTTAAAAAAATTTTAAATTTGACTGCGTTTCATAGTGTGCCACTAGGTCACAAATGTGTTTCGGTAACTGTTATGTTTGCACATAACTTAAATTAAACCACCAAGTGACATTCTGCAGTGTTTCTAGAACACAAAGCTACTAACAGATTCTCTATCCGTGTACTGTGTGGCGAACTGTATGTTTTGACGTTTTGTAATTTGTATTGATTGGGTAATTGTCACTGGTTATCTGAGAGGCCATATAAAGGTCGCTGGAAAGTGCTACACTCTACCGGGTGTGAGGGAACTATCACAGTCTTGATGTATAATTCGCTCGAGATGGTAGGAAGGAAACTGTAGATATCGCCCCTCCCCACTTGGTGCACACAGTGGATACCCAGACACGTCTCCCGCCACCACATTTCCAAATTTAGACTACTAGCAGTGGCAGAGGAGAAGTTCTGGCTGCCTTGCGCGAAGTGATTCCTCAACGCCGCGCACGTAAATGCTACACTAGTAATTTGCCGTCTTTAATTCTATATTATGTTAAATAGGAAAATAAAAAATTGTCAATGAAAAATTCTATTTTCAAGACAATACATTCATAGGCTTTGTTTAGAAAAACATTTCTTCAATTATACATTATCGTTTTGTATTTATAATAACAAAGTTTTCTTTGAATAATACAATATCTAATAACATTTCTTAAATATATCTTACTTCTCAGACGAGTTTCCTACAAACGTAAATGCTGTTAATACATTACGTGTAGCATACACATACAGTATTAGTTATGACCAAAAGTCATATACAGCTCATTTATAACAAGAATGTATTACTATTTATTCCTGCATACCATCGACTGAGGTAAAAAGCAAGGACAGAATTTTTTCCAAATTTATCACCGTACTCTTTACACTTCTGTTTTAATTTCAATTAAATTCTAACACTTTTGAAGCAAGCTTTTTTATTCATACTGTAAGTCTGTACACTATCACACAACTCAACTCAATTTCTGTGGTAAATATTTATTACAGAAAAATTAGTTTTCTGTGAATGCTATAAATTAATAAAATATGGGTTGCTACACACACAATTTTATTAGTATGTGAGATCATACTGAGTTAAATAGAAGAAAATCCAAAGTAAAATTGGTCTATACAGACTCTTAATTTACGTTTGAAGTGTTGTTAGACTTAAAAGTAATTACTACACTTATTAATATGTTGTAATGTACTTGCTTAGGATACCTGTGTTATTCCAACTCTCACTGTCAAGTATTTATCAATAAAGGGCTCCGGCTACCTGGACGGTGTAAGGAGTAGTATCTGCAACAGAATTAAATTGAATTATAGTATTAGTGTTGGAGTATAAGTTGGTGAATCGTATATTAAGACACAACACTGTCGAAGTCCAGCAGCGTAACTTAAGGTTCAAACTACTTTGAAAAATCATGTAAAAGCAGAACATAGTGTTTAATATTTCTAAGGACATATAATTAAATTTGGTAAAATAATTTGAAATCGAAAACTGTAATTAGGTTAAGAACTATACCACAAACATCAGTAAGTCGCCAGTCCAAATACCATTGGCCTATGAACTAATTTTATGACAACAGTTCTTCATTCTACCACCAATTTCGACTGACATTTTAAGTGTCCAAGTTGCTACGGCAAAGTTGAGATAAAGTTGATTATATTGCAGCTACAGCTAAAATATGAGTAAACCAAATGTATTAACCTCTTTTTCATAATATACGCTCAGATGTGAAGTGGGTTCCTGACGTCTTCTTCCAGGTATGCATTATCATACATGCACAATTATTCCGTCGTCTTTCCCGAACAGGCGTATGAATTTCTTGCCACTTCCCTTTTACTGTTACTGACATGTATTATATCAACACACATTTCTCTCCATCCAAAGTAAAACAACACAAACAATACACTACTACTGAAAAATAACATTAACATTCTCTCTGGAACTGTTCACACCGTAATACCAATACTATACACAAAATATCTTTACATGCACATTGAATTTACGTAGTGCTAATTTACTTATTCAGTTTGTTAATTACTTAGGCTAGTTTATACTAAAATGATTTTCTGTAGGCTCACTAATGTTCAAATGTTATCCTACAATGTTTATTTTACTTGAAAATGAAGATTTAATCCAAGTTATAACATTGGCCCTAAAGCTAGTTATATTACATTAATTATAATTGGAGAGTTGTTTTTCAGAGGAATAAGGAAATACTCGGCGGCACACAACTCGATTAGGCAGAATACTGTTAGAACTGGAGTGTTTTTTTTTTTTACAAACTTACAAGCTGGATTGGGAATCTTGGTGATTGAGATGAGCGGAATTACCTGGATGGGTTGTGGTTTCGGATAACGTCACTTTTGAAATAAACATTAGCATCACCAATTTTCATCATATATTCCCGACTTTTATAATTCCTCGTAACATTTTAGGATGCAGTTCTATTTTCTACAATAACATTCCAATTTCTTTTTGCAAATTGTTCTGCCGGCCCACAAGAAAACGTTTTGCTGGGCGTAGTATGTTCCAAACAAATTGGGGTATACGACTAGGTCTACGGAACTTAAGAATTTTAATTGTGAAAATTGCAATTAAAATTACCAAACATTATTAAAAGAAAATACTTGAAATAATAACAACATAATAACAAGAATTACAATAAATTACAGCAAAATAGTACATAAATATTGAACAAATAATCATTTAAAAACTGAAAATTTGTACGGCAGGACATCACACTGACCCATACGTGTCGTGATCATGTCGGAAAAATTATATTTTTGGATAGTATGAGTTAAAAACCACTGTAGGTATCTTTTGCAGATTACAAATTCAGGTGGTGTTTTCGAAGTTAAAGCAGTTTTTAGCCATACTGAGAAGTCCAAAATCATGATTCTAAATAGCGTGCTGAATTTTTAAAATTACAGAAGTGTTGTTTTCAAGTGTTTTTTTTCTGTTCGTAGATAACAGCAATAGAAATAATTTAAGGGGTTTTGCGTAAAAAAAACTATACGCCTGACATACTATTACACTGTCCACATGCGCCAGCCTCAGCACGGACGTTATTGTTTCTCACATCAGAAACACAATACATTAATGGAATTTTACATAATGAAGCTTGCCACCCGAATAATGTTAATTCAGTTCGGTTTGTATTGCATTTTATTTTCTTCCCTTCGTATTTTATTTTCTTCCCTATGCCGCTGATTGTCACTCGAGAGCACAGCGTCGGAACTGCGATCTATAGTGGACTGCGACAAGGCATTGCCTCGTGCATGATCTAATTGCCCGTGCGCAACACCCCCTGGCACCCGATCGACTGAGGCAACAACAGCCTGGGCACAGTCGACATGAGCCACAACAGAAGGTCCAGAATCCACCTTTACCTGACGATAAAATTCCGCCTACAAGGCCATCTGACTGTCGACCTCAAGGGCCAGCTTACGCAGGCCTTCTACGTCCGTGGGAGTCGAACACATGAAGCGATGCGCGCGAGCACCTGGCGACCAACGATCTACAATGCCCTGCACTAGTTTAGGCACCGACCGTTTTAAATTCATTGCTCAGGCGCAATTCAATATATCGCTGACGTACACAGACACAGATTTGTCAGCTCTTTGGAATCTGTCGATGTATCGCCGCTTCGCCCCCGACCACCCCGACGGTCCGCCAACACACACTAACAACTGCGTCTTAAACGTCTCGTAGCATGCTGCCGATAGAATAACGTGTGCCATCACACTACCGGCTTGTTCACCTAAACGATTAGATAAACATGTCAAAAAGAACCCTTCACGGTTCACACATCGTAGGCCATAATATATTGCTACGGCAGACAAACGACCCTCAATGAATTAATTTAGGCCATTACTCGTAAGCGCAAGGCCGTGGCATTCTCGCTTCTATCAAATTCAACGCCAGCACTCCTTAAATAATTACAAAGCTGAAAATAATTGTACTGTAGTAAGAAGTCGGGTACTCCAGCCATAGCCATGACGCTCAAAATACTGCCAACCGTAAACTAACAATAGTTGGCCACACAATGAGGCAAATCTAAGCAAAAGGAAATAAAAAACAAACATATACCAGTAATTGCGCACTATTACATTAAACTACAATGCGAACTGCATAGGCATAAACAGTGCAAGCAGAATAGTGCCGGAAATTGAGCCCGTCTCATTCAGACGTACAGCGCTCAGTTATAAATAACTAACAACAAATGCTGCATGCCGGCATCATACGGGCACGTCAACAGCGACACGCCCGTCAGGGCCAATTATCCTTATCTCCTCCCACTGCACAAATTCTGGGAACATCACGTTTCGTAGGACAGGGCAACGAAACCACTAATAATTAGTACAGAACGAACATACTCAAATTCAGGTACATTTATTAACAATACTTACAGACTTGCAAGTACAAATTATGATGTTATGATGCACAAAGGCATTCCGTACATAAACGTTCATTTGACATTCATAAATAAATCCAGTATGGTGGCTGAGAGAAACAATCCCCTTCGGGGCCGAAATGGCACCGAGCAAGCAGGATTAATGAGATATTGTATACAAGAAATGAACAGATGAATAAACTAAAACAAGTGAAACTAAAACTTACCGAGAATAAACAGGTGAAACCTTGGTGCCATGTTGGCCACGAGAAGACCGGAGCAACACATCGGACGGAGCACGAGTGACGACTGATTCGAGCTAGCACACTCGACCTGGCAGATGGCCGGGAAGAGGGAGGAAGGGAGGGGAGGCATGGAAACGGCTGACGGAGGCCGAAGATCGATGAAGTTCGAGTCACCAAGCTATGGTGGAGGGAGGGGGGACCACCACAATTCACAGGCGCACTCACTCACAGCGCACGTTTTAGACAAAGATTCCTCTGTTTAGCACGGCTAGTCTTGTTCTTAGATTGATATTTCACCTCCTGACAAATGCTCGTAGAGCCTGATGGCCTGTCCAGTTCTAATGTAAGCCTTGGAACTTCTTTATTCTCCTTGAAACTGTTATACAGCACAAAAGCATTCACTGAACTTATGTCAAGTAAAGAATAAAATATGGCCATGGGCCACCTTCGTGTTCGACGCCCAGTAGAATAATTTGCACATTTTTTGTCTAGGGCATCAACACCTCCTTTCGTCCCATTGTAAAAAGTAATAATTTCAGGCTACTGTGTCTCATCGTCAATGGCAGCACTGTGATGCATTGATGAAACCAAAATGACAGCCTTCTGTTTCTTTGGGACATACGACATCAGGATCATGTCTTTGGTGAAACTGAATACAGCAGATCCTTTAACCAGAGAATGTGCAGGCAAAAATTCTTTCGGAAATTCGCGTTGGTTTTGCTAATCGTACCAACGTATGCGAGTCCTTTGCTGCGTAATATGTTGACTAGTTCAATTGAAGTGAACCAGTTGTCGCCTGTGATGTTTCTGTTGGTTCCTTGAATTGGAGATGACAGACGCAAAACAGCTTGTGTCGGCTTATATAGCCGCTGGTCTTCTGGAGAGAGGGTTGCACCATCTGAGTTTTTACCAACATACAAAAAAATTGTTCGTATAATGAACGGCGCAGGGTACAGAAGTCACTGCAAGCCATTTTTCAAGAAAAATCAAATAATGACTCTCCCAAGTATTTACATATACCGCTGCATCTTATATTATGTTGAAAACATTAAACAGATAAAAAATTGTAACATACATAACCACACTACCAGACAGGCAAACCAATTACACCTACACCCTCACAGAACAAAAAAATCTTCCTTGAGTCCTTATCATTCTGGTATAAAACTGGTGAACAGTCTACCAATACCTATTAAGAACTTAAACAATCACAAAATGTTTAAAACAAAACTGAAGTCTTATCTTTTGAACGAAGCCTTCTACTCTGTTGAAGAATATTTTGATAAATAATTGCTCTCATGTCATAATTAAGTTCACT
>PNEQ01126188.1:0-101617 GCA_003012365.1 Medauroidea extradentata
GTGTGTGTGTGTGTGTGTGTGTGTGTGTGTGTGTGTGTGTGTGTGTGTGTGGCTTCTTTTGAAAGACTTTTTTTAAATAAGAACTTACAAAAGTTACCATCATCCGACAGTGACTTAGTCAAATAGAGTTCACTTAAATGAATTAAATTGATTGCACTGTGAGTGAAATGAACTGTTGTATGAGATTTTTCAGTGGCAGCTACTCTCTATACTTCTTACTATTATCTATTGCATATGTCCTACGTTATTTTTGTTTTAAATCTTACAAGTATTGCCATTGGAAAAATGGTTTTATACTTTTTATTCTTGTATATGTGAAATTTTGCAGTCAGTTCTAAGCTATGTTTGCTGTTTAAAACATCTAGCTAATTGGGAAATTAATTGAAAATAAATAGCAAAATTTGTACTGAACCTACAAACAAGAAGGCTAGTGAGTAAAACCCTATGTACACACATTGTTTTGGTAATATATTATAATAGTGTGCACTGAACAGACAAGCAGAGAAAAGAGCAAGTTGATAAAAAACATTTTACAAAAATAAATAGTTCTTACTTATATAAACATCAATTTTTAATCAGTGCATAATAATGAAAACAGTGAATTTTTCGGGGATTTGGCCGTATTATGCACACTTTGCGCTGGGAAGTGGGAAATTACACCTGGGGTCTGCCCTGGGTACCAAAAGGCATTGGTACGTCACTGGGAACTGCAAAATTAATGATGTGGTCAGTGAAGGAGGCACTATTGAAACAAAATATTAATGACTTCTTGGATGGCACAGCACACTCCTTACAAGGGACACTCGATCAACTGGATCATATTCACAAACAGAAGCAAGAGGCAGCCAAGGTGTATTGTAAACAGATGCTGAGGGAGGATTCAGGTGTTGTCGAAGTCAGACTACTGACACAGCAAATTAACCTGTAAAAAGAGAAATTGTACCACAAGAAATTTTTATGTGTAGCAGGGAAGTGTAACAGCTTAGTGTTATTTTTGTGACCTAACAATTTTTTTAGAAAAGGCAAGTGTAGTGTAGGGACATGTGGATGCAAGGTTGCCAGCAAAATTGGAGAAATTTGGCGCAGGTGCATGAACATAACAGTTTACAATGTCATATGATGTTAAAAATGGTTTGGTTTATGATACACACCGAAGTGTAAGAATTGTTCATTGATCACAGTTGTAGTGTTACAGCCTCTGCATTATATGAACACACTATGAATTTGAACTCTGACATCTAAACTGTTTCATGATAGTGTGTTGATACAGACACAGTATTCAGTCTGTAGCTTGCTTGTGTTACAGAAGTATTAACATTACTACTTTGGCAAATAATAATGGGAAATGAAAGAAAACAAAAATTTAAATTTTGGTATTTAGGAACACTTTAATATGAGTTCTGGCCAGATGTGAGTAATGCAGCATGTAGGGAACCATACTGCTGTGTTATTGATGTAGTAAGAAAATAATATGTTTATCCTGTTGAAAATTCACAACCTTCTAGCATCATAGAAATAGTGACTGAAGTCACAGACAAAATCTACAAGAAAACACTTTTATTTGGAGGAGTAACATGGGTCACCTCAAAGGTAGGTTAGGTATGGGCATTAGGAGTTCTACATGTGTATTACATGTAATATGTAAGTACCAAAACTGGGAGAGATGGACTAGAACAAGTTTTGGGGGACTATAACAATGCCTTAGTGTAGTACCAACCCTAGTTTGACAACCTAAAGTCAGTGTAATCATGCATAACTTCACTAATTTCAGTAAGGGTAGCAAACTTATACCATAGTTACTTTAAATCAAGGCTCTTGCCAATGGTTCATTTATTCTGTTTTAAATGGTTGAGGCTAAGAGAACTTATTGGTAACAGGTTGAAAGGGAAAGGTCCCTGGGCTGCCTGTTGCTGTCATTATGGTTTTGTAATTGCTTCTTCGTAACAATATGCTTTCTGTAGCCAGATTATACAAGACCATGTTGACTTGGTTCTTAGAAACTTGGTCAAATACAACCTGACTAACCTGGGTAATAGGAAATAGTTTGACCTTAAACTGTAATTTAAATGGATCATAGTCGGTGATTAGTGAATCATGGTCAACAATTATCAGAATAATTAGAAATTCTTGTTGCTTGCATGCTGTCTGTGAACAGTTGTTTATGGTTTGGTACAGTGTCATACATTGTTCATTTTGAAGACTTTCAACACATGCTCTATTTTTTTTTCCAGGACAAAATATTGGAATGGTTCCCTCGACTCAGAGCAATGTCTCTGTCTGCAGAAGAAGGAGAAGGTGAACAGATAGAATATCGAACCTTACAAGCTCAGTTAGAAAAAACTCAAGATCTGGTTGCAAATCTGTCCAAACAATTGATGGAGCTCAAAGACCAAGTATGCTGTTATTAATGTTTTTAGGTTTATAAAAAGTGTTACAAGATTTTGTTTTTAGAAATATTTTCAAAATAAAAATATTTGTGTACAAATTTTATAACTCCACTTACGCTTACTTTTCACGAATCTTCTTTGCTCTTGTTTAATGTACATAAGTGTTTTGCCTATTTTTGTTCTCACCTTCCTTATTGCTATAATTTCCCTGGTCCGTTAAAAAGTACAAACAAAAAGTTTATTCTGTAGCTGTTGATGATTAATTGGGGGTAAGTATAAGAGTTTTTAACCATTAAAATAGTAACATATATTTTCCAATTACTGCTTTTATTTTATCAAAATTGTTATTGAGTTCAAATATATGTTAACCTATTCCTGGAGAATGAGTTATAATGAGAGATTCAAAAAATTAATTATTTTGAATTAATTCTCTCAAGAAACTTATTACTTTCATAAAAGTCTTCTGTATTAGCTTTATAAATCTAATCACATTTTCATGTAGTTTATTCCTAATATATTCCTTGCAGTAAACAATTTTTCAGTCAATCAACTTCTTCTTAGATGTGAAAGTGTAATTGATGTCCTGAATTATGCCATGTTTGTACAGATGTGATTTATTTCATTGGCATTTATTTTTTGCACATGTAGGTATTCTAAAAAATATTTTATCTCCGCCTTTGAAGATAATAGTGACTTTATGTTGTGTTGTTTCCCTGATACACTGTACTAACGCTAACTATTTAGCATTATATTGCTTACCTGCATAGACATCTGTATTCAATTGAGACTTGACTACTTCAGAACAGCTTCATGGTAATTTGTACAAGAAGCTGCACTATAACAATTTTTTTTTTCTGTGCATGGTTGTAAGGGTTGTTCCATCATTCAGTTTCCTTACTGGGCAAGATGTAAATTGGTAGCATGTTGGAATCACATTCAGGAGGACCCAGGTTCAATCCCCAGCTCCGGCCATGCTGATGTCAATTTTCCATGGTTTCCCAAAATTGCTTCGTGTGAAAGCCAGGATGGTTCCTCAAGATAGACAATGGCCTATTCCTCTCCTAGTTTCTGCCCTTGTGTAAATTTGTGTGTTAAGGGCGTGGTCTACCGCAATTTTCATCACCATTTTTTTATTTTATATTTGTACCAGATATTTTTTTCTTATTTTGGACACAAAATGTGACTAAATTTAGCTCTTGTGAAATTTTTTTATCTCTTATAGTTTTCGCGTAAAGGCTTGTTAAAGTCATATTTTTACATGAATCCATTTTAACAACTACACTTAAACCAACTGACATACCAAACTCAAAAAAATCACAGTGGATAAAGACATTGCAGGCTATAATGACATGCTCATGAAATTAAAGAATAAAAATTATTTGAATTTTAAAAGATTGCTGAATCTGAAAATAAAAATTTAAAAAGTTCAAAATTTTTTTTTAAAATACAAATAATGTTTATTCTTTCATTTCATGAGCATCTCATTGTAGTCTGCAATGTCTTTATCCACTGTGATTTTTTTGAGTTTGGTATATCGGTTGGTTTTAGTGTAGTCATTAAAACGGAAACATGCAAAATATGACTTTAACAAGCTATTACGCAAAAACTATGAGAGATAAAAAAATTTCGTAAGAGCCACATTTAGTCACATTTAGTGTCTAAAAAAGAAAAAAAAATATCTGGTACAAATACAAAATAAAATAATGATGATGAAAATTTTGGTAGCCTGCGCCCTTAACCATCTATAATGGTCTTGTATTTGACAAGACGTGAAGCCCATTAAGTAGCCTAATAATGCAATTTCTTTCCTCAAAGATAATTGAGATCAAGCAGATTTGGTTGATAAGATGTTCATCACATTGTAATAACTTATAGAACCTTTTTTTTTTTGCAGTAATCTGGAAGTGATTAATGTGTTTTCATAAATGGCATCCATGCTGTGTGGCAGATCCAGTGATGGATATTACCAGAGAAAATATCATCAAATTGGCAACAAGTGACATTGCATAGTGGTATATAACTGAACTCGCATTCTGAGTGACTTGCTTGAATTCCTGATTTGACTATTTTGATTTCTGTAGTTGATTGTTTTCTGAAAACCGTTCCTGGCAAATGTGGTGATGGATCCTGACTAAAAGCCATTACCAATATGATATCTGTCCCATTTCTGTCTATGTGATTTAATAGTTTGATTTATAATAACCTCGCTGTTAACAAAGTATATAGGTATGTTTTTAAGTAGCAGGGCTTAATGTATCGTAGATAGCAATATCATTATCAATGTAACCAATGGCTTAGACATAGAGGTGACAAAGAAAGGATTGACATGGCCTTGTGGTAATGAAACTATCCTAGTATTAGCCTGAAAAAAGTTAGGAAAAGAATGGTAAACTAAAATCAGGATTGCTGGACCTTGTCTTGGACCTTAGTTCTTCTGAATGAGAGTCTAGTGTCGTACCAATGTGATATTTTGCTCAATTGTTGTGGACAAGATGCTATGTCATACCTACCTAATTTGTCATATTATCTCTTGTGGCAATATCTACCATAGTTAATGGACTTAGTTTGAATATGTAACTTTTTCCTTTTAAGAAATGTGGTGTTGTAGAGCTAGTCTGCAGAGTCTTACGAATGATAGGTAATGTGGGGTTAGATTTTTGTATTTTTAGAGAATGTCACAGTTTTGTACATTTGATGCCAGTAGTAAATTCCACACTGAAAATTGTCACGTTTGCTTCTCTGCTGATCAACATAACTGTTAGTAGTTTGGGAACTGGTTGTTCCAGTTACATCTCAAATAGATTTTCCTGGTCTTTGCAATAATCATCATAAATCTCTGTCAGTGTTGAGGTTGGGCAGTCAATATGGCTAAAAGCAGAGTAAAGTGCAAGTGACAAAATCCCATTTACACTCTTAATTTTATGAGGGTTAGAGCCAATAGAAACTCAATAAAGGCAGCTCTGTATGACAGTTTATCCCAGTCATAAAAGTTGGTTTATGCAAGTTTGTGGGATGCTTGAAACAGAAAAGGCTGTGGCTGTGGGTTCTGTATACAAGCATAATGACTGTGTCAGATTGATAAAAACAGCTATATGAATGTTTCTCTGATGTCTGTGATAATTTTGTTTTACAGAAGCCCTGAGACATGTCATCATTTATATCTATAGTTTGGTTCATTGTCGATAAAATGATAGGTATTACTTCACTTGATGAGACTTCAGAGGCCTTGAACAAACTAGATAAATTGTGCCGATTTTCTCAATCAGTTCAGTCTATCAATATAGTTCACACCCTCCAACTTGTTATTAATGATAATTTATTTGATTTTTTAAGATGCTTCTTTTGTGTGTATTGTATTTTAGTAAGTATTATAGGTAGCTTTGCATTTGCCAGTATGCTAATGCTAACAGTTGGTTAACTTAAAAGAATTCATGTCCTTAATAAGCCTACCTGCCTAGCTGTTATACATTGTTACCGTGGTTTAGAAATATACTTTTTTTCCATTAAACTATCATTCATGTTCTTACGAGTGTTGCCTGGTTTAACAACTATGAGAATTTGGTATAGGGAAACCCATGCTAATGAAATTGCATTTGGAGAAGCCAGCTTTGAATATACATACTTCACACAAAAACAAATTTGTGAGAAATGTTATTGTAAATCACTATCGACAGCAAAAAATATTAATTTACTTTTTACTTTTTTTTGTCGCGATGTTAAACTTTCAATATGTTCCATAAATCAGGCTATACATTTTTGATACACGAGCCTCTAGGAGGCAAGAAGCATGGATTTTTCTAAACAAAAAAGTCTGTGGGGACATATATTTATCTTAAACAGGAACCTCAAAAAAAGTGAATATTTGTAAAAAATATTTGGTGCAGGGGCAAAAATGGAGGAGAGCATACATACCATCGCTGGGAAGATTGCCGTCTATCGGGCGCAGGGGAAGGGGGCAATGCGCTGACTCTGTCAAGGCGAGCAAAGAGATAAGCAGTAACATAATCCTCTGAGGATGCACGAAAGTGATACGTGATAGAGGGGGAAGGTGGCATTTGTCCTTGAGCTGTAGTCCAAGTCTTGTCATTCGTCATGTTATGTAGTGTAGTGCAGTGTGCTATAATTGAATAGTCTTTCAATTTAAATATAATTGTAAGTGGGGTTGCTGTTCATACTAAGTTATGGCAATTTTTGCTATAGTTCCCGATTCGTAAAAAACGTTTGCTATAGTTTTCAACCAACTTCACTTTTCAGTTATTAACATCCTAAAAATTTTGTACCTACATTATATTGGTTGATTTATATAATTTAACAATTTAAAAATACGTATTTATTTGTATAAGTACTGATCATTTCTTGATGTATAGCTACATACGTCTATGAATTCAATTAGATACATAGGTTAAAATAACAATGATTTTGGAAGCTTACGAACATATAATAAAAGAGTGTCAAGAGATTAGTACTGCTTTTAACATCAGAGGTCCTCATGGCTGGTGACAGATGAATTGAGGTGGACTTGGAACAGCATTTGTATGCGAGGGCGGGGGAAATGGAAAGACCCGGAGAAAATCCACCGATCAACGAAATTGTCCAGCACGATTCCTACATGCCAAAATTCAAGGTGACTGCTGCCCGGAGTGAAACACGGACAACATTGGTGAGAGGCGAGTACTCTAGCCGCTCGTCCGCTGCGCCACCAATAGTAAATTATATCCTTATGTTGTTCTCATTGTATGGGTACATAAATAAAATGTTAATTCTACATTAAATTTGTTAACATTATGTTTGAAAATAGAGCCAAGTTAAATTTGTTTTAAATAGATTGATATTAATGTATAGCAGTTAAAATTTCATTTCTAAAACGATATACCATTATTAAAATCTATAGGTACTATGCAAAACAATTTGCTGTTAGTTTCATAGACAACAAGACACACAGGAATGATTAATACTGGACATCACACATGGAGGTAGGATTATACAGCAGATGGCATGTTGGGACTACCTTCATGACGACGTATACATGCCAGTCTTGAGCGAACAATCCGTTATTGTAGCCCAACACAAACAACTCTTAGAAGGCAGTTATGAAAACATAGTAAGTGAAGTCCACTCGGCACTACTGGTTACGTGATTATATCTATGAAATATCTACTCTATCGAGTAGATGTAGTTTTTTTTTTGTAAGCGTCTGTGATGTATTAACAGTTTGAATAGTTTGAGTTAAAACGGTTACATGTGTTGCATTTGGGTGTAAAGATAGATAATATAATGGAAATAAATTAGCTACTGTGTTTTGCATTCAGGTGTGAAGATAGAAATTATTATGTAAATAAATCTGCTAGTGTTACATTTAATGAGTAAAAAGGCATAATTCCATAGTGTAAATTATGTGGTTAAACAGGTAAACCTAGCAAACTAATCTGAAAATACTGCCACATTTCACGCATATGTACATCACTTACGATTTGCAACTGCTTGGTAATAGCAATTATTAAACAAACAAATTTGCAGACAAAATGTTCAATAAATGGCAGAAACTAGCACTGTTATCTCAACAATGGTTTCCTTGCACAAACAGTAGGCAATGTCGGTACTCACAGAAATATGTAAACGCAGTCAAGTTGTTAAGTTCATATTTTATCTCAAAATTTTGTTCTACAATCAATGTAAACTTAAGATAAACATGGCACATCTGCCATTCGATAAATCATTATTCTCTATTGCTCTTTCGTGTAAAAAAACATTGGCTCTTATGGCAGATACTATGTTTATGAGCTACAGCTACCATGTGAATAATCGTTCGTACAACAAGGCCACACATACACTGACTTCAATTGTTTGCATGCTCAGTATACGGCATGGCCAGCCACCCTCTGACATCACAGACACAGCCAACAGCAAGGATTTGTCACCAATCTGATAGCTAAACATTAACCCATTTTTTCGCTTACTGTACAAAATCGTAATTTATTTGTTTGACTTTATTAAAATATGATGTTTAAGCAAAGAAATGTAGGATCACAAAACTATCGTTCAGGTTCCTAAGAACGAAGTTCTGAACTTTGTTCACATTTCATGTAAAGAACTAGTTTCGTATCCGTTCGCAAAATAAATGAACGAAATCAAAGGAACGCATTCATTGGAACTCGTTCCTTCCAAGCACTGGCTGGAAGTAATGCTTCAGAAATTGACGATGTTTGATATGGAATGTTTCCTTCCAGAAATGATAGATTCTCGTCGAGCTCATGGTGGGAGTTTAAGGGAGCCACAACATATCCTAGAAGCACAAGCTAAATGTATGTTTAAGAAACAGAAGAAATGTTGATGACCCTAGCTTCCTCCGCATAGTTACCTAAGCAATTCTATTGGCTACTGACAAAGATATTAATGTGTTGTTTATAAATTAATTATACTCTATTACTTATCAATGGTAGTTGTAGTTTATATTTGTATTCTCTACTATATATTTAGTTTTTGTATTTAAAATGGAATATTGCGTAGATTTATCAGCATTAAGGTTTTTACTGTCTTAGTTTATGTATGGAACATGAAGGGTTTGATAAACATTGGTTTAACGATATAATTTAATATTAAATCAACTTAAAACATTTACAGCCTATATGGCAATTGAATAGAATATTTTTTTTATACCGGATATTGTAAAGTCCGCGAACATACTACAGGCAGACTTTCAGATAAAGTGTTGCTTGGATTTAGTCTAATAATGGGATCACAATAACCCGAAGAAACCAGCACGACCGCGCTATCGTGACAGTAGTAGCACGGCTAACATCTTCAGTATTTAGACTAGTGTTTACGATTCCCCGACAATTTCTAGCCGTCATTGACATGTAGCCATCGGCAGTACTCAAATGACAGAGTTTCTTTAGTCTAATTTATTTATCTGATTCCTAAAAGAAAGACATTAAATCCTAAAATTCAATATAAAACTACATGAAATTCTTTGAAACATTAATAAAACTAAAATCAGGTGGGTAAATTAAAGTTATACAGAATATTAATGCTAAATTTATAACAGCAGTAAATAAATTAATAGGCCTCACAGTGATGTAAAACAGTAAGTTTCACATCTTTCGAGCGAATATCATAGAGTGCTCGATATTTCTGTAGGCCTACTTTGTAAATAACAGCTTCTCACTAAAATTTTCCTCCTAAAGCTAAGCGTACATATAAATAACAGAAAATGTATTTTCTATTTGGCTAAAATTTATCACAGACAAGAAATTTTAGCAAAATTTAGTTTCCTTTAGTTTAAATTTCTTTCACGGCATGGGTCATGCACACACCGACATGACGCAGAGCATAAATAGATTCTGCTTTCCTCTGGCTGACGGCGCCGGGTTTTCGTCGGGCTGACATCACTGTGACCTTGATTTTCATTTGTCCCCGTTTTAGTTTTGTCGTGTTATTGCTGTCGTATTGGGTTATTGTGATTCCAGCATTATATGACTCAAAACACTTGCA
This sequence comes from Medauroidea extradentata, assembly GCA_003012365.1. NCBI lineage: Eukaryota > Metazoa > Arthropoda > Insecta > Phasmatodea > Phasmatidae > Medauroidea > Medauroidea extradentata. Next base: position 9,879 of record PNEQ01126188.1, read on the forward strand.
GCATACTTAGTTCATAAATGTCAATGAGATACCGCACACCATCAACGGTAAAGTGTTGCCAATAATGATTTTGTTCCGAAAGCGAGTAGGAACGAGACTTCTTAGTAAAATGGTTTTTCTAACTAGTTTGGGCGCTTTGTTAGCTTGCGCTATTTTTATGGCATTTGCCTACTATTAATTGTCTTAGTGTAAGAGACTGCCTTTACATGAAACTGCTGCCAAACACAGCGACCAGCCCAGTAATAGTTGTGTTGAATAACCCAACGAGGAGGTCCAACGGTCAATCATCTTGTTTTTCTCAGTTTCTTTTACAACAAGCCGCGGGACAGAATTCAACCGACACTGACATTTATTCAAGTTCTTATCTTCCCTCCCCCCTTTTCCAATCCGCCAGCGACTTCCTCGTAGATAGCTCACTGCTCACGTAGAGGAAGAGTGCAATGGTTATGGATGTGTAGTGTGAACAGCTGAACGAAATACTACCCACACAACAGAAGGCTACAGAAGGGCAACCAGGCAGCAGTGTTAAGCAACTGGTTTATGAAGAGAAACACATTTATGATGTTTTGCGAAATGGGCATTATCAATTAATTAAACTAATTATTTCTTCGTTATGTAAAAATTCTTGGAAGAATGTGCTGCACTGAACAAAAAATGGGCATTATCACACATGGTTTTTTAATATTCTCATGTGTAAGAAAAGGAACTATTGCAAAACACAACCACAGAATGTCTAGGCCCTGGCTATATGCATCTGTTGTTGGATGACGAATATAATAACAATAAACAATTTGCTTTTCCATTAAGAAGGCTGTATTCTTTGTTAATTGTGTATTCTAGGAACTAGAGCCAGGTCATTGTTAATTGCCAGTGGTTGTTATTGTGAAGTGTAGCGTGTTTTACCCAAAAGCACATTTTGTGTATTTGAGTGCTAACTGATGACGGAAGATGTCTTGAGTAATGAAAATAATAGAACTCTGCAATCAATTTGGCTATAATATTGCCGAAGAATTCAGAGAGGGTGATAGTGAATCTATCACTGTTATTTGCAATTTGGATTAGGCAAAATGTTATAACTGTACTAGCACATCTTGACTGGTTGGGTTTGCTCTACCAGTGAGCTGCTGCGGACACAAAGGATTGGAGACCCGCTAGTTGAAAGTGTAGGCGTCTGGGTTGAATATTTGCTTGCTGTGGTTGGCAATGAGTGGTCTGTGGTTCACAACTGGTCCAGTGCCTTACATATGTTGAGCACTGCCACAAACATATTTTTACTTTGTAGTGGCAACATTAAATAATCCCACATGTGAGCTGCGGGGCATTCCCCATACAATCCTTCATTGCAGCATTTATGGTCTACAGCAATATACCTTTCACCTTCCAGAAATTAAAAATCAGGAAATTTTTAACAATTCCGTCTCCACCAACCCCTCCTCCTAAGACGTGAAAACGCATTCCTTGTTTTTACACTGTCACCATCTTCTGTCACTGCAAAATTAAGTTTACTTTTCTTTGCGTACATGCAGTGATTTGGTGCTTTTTCATTTGACCGTGTTTCACATCATCTTCCTAGCCACTTTGATCCACGGTAAATCACATCTGTACATATAAACGAAAACATACATAGGACCCGTTTGCTCTTATTAACACAAATATTCCACACAAAATGATGTTTTAAACATTGAATCATATTTCTTCAACACATTGAATTCTCAATAAACTCAAATGCCTGCAACTGATAAATGTGCTTTATAAGCACATGCAAGTAATCAAAGCTTCTGATAACTGCTTTAACTTACTTGATTGATTGCTATTCATATGGAAATAAAAAAAAATATTGTGGTTGGTCCTATAAAAGTTAAAAAATTTTATTAAAAATTCGGTAGGACGGGAGAAAAAACCCAGAAAATAAATAGGGTATCTCGTACCAAAATCAGGAAGGTTGGAAGGTCTTACATTAAAATTACCAATAATTATTATTACTTTATCTGCAAGTTTTCTTGTATTCTTTTATAATACTTAAAGAAAAACTCAGCATGTCTAAAAAAACAATGTACGTATTAACATTCTAACATAAATAAATGTTAATTTTAAAAGCATCAAAAACTGCATAAACCGACATCCACCATCAAGTCAATAGTTTTCGTAACACATTTAAATGCACACATACTACATTAGCATGTTTAAAACTCTTCAGGTTGTCGCACTCTGCACTGTCATGATAATGGGTTTCACTCAAGGAAGGCTATAGCTGAGCCTTGACTAGATTTATACGAGATTGTGGGTTCCCTGAGGGGAAGAAATTAACACATTTCCAAGAGAAAGGCATCTTGGGGCAAGCTACACGATGGCAACCTATGCTAAGAGCAATCTGTACAAATTTCTTCCTTAAAAGGGGGACATCGGTAGTCCACTCAACTTTAGAAAAGCTGTTGCAAGAAACAGCACTTTTGTTGTGACAGGAGCTTGGGCTCCTATCTGACCTATTGGACGAGTTTCCGCACTGTCAAGTGCGGTGCTGGATCAAGCTTTGTTGGCGACTTAATAGGGCTGATGAGCGGTCGTGAAAGTCTGTGGATTAGAGAATCCTACCGAAATTGTCCGTATTGCGTCGCGGTGGCCAGTTTTCAATGCCTTGACTTATATAGTGATGGTCTCAGCCAGGTACTTTCTGAGGAGGTAGAATTACTCCTACTGGTATGGTTTCGTGAGTATTTCAAGAATGGCAGTGCTGGTTCACAGCTTGAACTTTTTGTTCCTCAATAGCTTCCCTTTCTTCTGGAATAATGTCAGTGATGCAAACTGAATCTTCAGACAAGAGTGTTACACAAGAGAAGTACAAGGTGCAGCAGCATAACTTCTTTTTTTAGCATGGCAATAAAACCCATTATATTAATCAAAAAGTTTCCTTTTTAATTTGTATAATGTAGGTACATATCTAAAGTTTGTTTCTACACAGTTTTGAAAATCAAACCAGGTAGGTGATGCCCTCCAATGTCTTTACACTGACTAAGCAGATTTCTGACATCTCTCACGACACTTGCGAGCATAGCAGGGAATATATTGGCAATTTCTGCCCAGATATTGGCCTTCAGGATGTGTAGGGTCCTTGGACGGTTGACATAAATATTGGATTTAAAATAACCCCATGAATATAATCACAAGTAGTCAAATCAGTGGAACAGACTAGCCATTCCAAATTGCCTCTTATTGAGATGAGGCACTCCGGGAATTGTTCCCGTAACAGTCACCGCCGATGCTCTTGAAGTTTGGGCCATTGCTACGTCTTGTTGGAACCAAGTGTCCAATTTATCAAGCAATGGAAAAAGTATTTCTTTAACGTCTTCACATATTCGATGGCAAATGCATGCTCCTCACTGTTCCAATGCATGATGGCGACTGACCGGGGTGGGGAATAAAACTTAAACCCACGTCTTTTGATTGAGACCATTCCGTCCCTGTACGGCATCTGCAGCCTGAATGACGTACATTTCAATTAAGGAAGTTATGTTGCCGCAATCTGAATATAATAAGTTTACTGAAGCTGGATTATTTTGATGAAATCACAGATTTATACGAGTTCAGAAGTTTGCATTTTCACTGTACTACTTACACCAGTTTCTATGAGACACCCATTCACAATCTGCAACTACACTGACGACATGGTCATCAAGCATTGAGTATCGTGCACTGATTTAATTGTTGGTTTATTTCTGCTTCCAGTGGAAGACAAAGGTTGTAGAAAGTGTGATAGGGGTGTATTTTTTTTACTGCCCAAATGGCTAGGGAGTGTCTCAGTAGCTCCAGAGTTGACTAGGTGCTGGGTAAGGATAGCATTGGGCTTAGGCTCCCTTCTTAAGAAACAACTATAGTGGTTTTAGGTGGGCAGACTTAAACTACCTTCTCAAGATGCAACACTAAGAGGTGAGGTAGTGTGGGTTTCAGCTCCCATCTCATGAAGCAACTCAAGAGATAAGTAAGGAGTGCTGGCTCTGGATCATTCACAAGAAGCATCTCATAGGTAGTAGGACATCGTGCTTCGGCTCCCATCACAAGAAGCAATCCAGGGATGGGGATCGCTCGAGGAGGAGACCCGAGCCCTAGACTTCTGAAGTGTTAGGCAAGTGCCAACCTTATATACTCCAATGGTGGTGGGGGAACTAGAAGTCTCATTAGTGGGTGGTGAAGATGGTCACACTGGAGAGGAGACTGTCAGCTGGCAGCAGCCGGGCCACCCCAAAACACACTCGTTTACCTGGTGCTCGGAAAAATTACTCTCCTGGTATAAAACTTTCCCGTGGGGCGGCAAATGTCAGTGTTACCATGAATGACAAATATAAACATTTAAATACTTTAACTGATCTGTATAAAGTACACAGGTTATTTACATCTTTCGCAGTTTATAAATATGCATAGCCTTTTGATACACACGTGGCAAGTATTACAATATTTCTTGGTCTTCAATTGTCCCTTTTTAACATTAAGATATACATATTATACCACCTCAGATTAGTAACAGATGTAAACAATGTAACAGTGAGAATATTGGCAAGACTGTTTTATGGTTACTGTTAATGACTGCTGGGGTTGCAGAAGCAAGACAAATTACGTGCAGAGCATTTAGAAATTATGTAAAGACTTGGTGGTGCATCAATGTTTAATAATAGCTACCGAAAAGTTTTTTAAAAAAAATGTATTCCATCGCTGAATAAAGTTTGGAATTTTGTAAAGTCCTTTAATAACTTTTTATGTATTTATGTAAGCATTACTCTGATGCAAAAGCACCTCAATAACTCTGCTAATTTGGTAGTTATTTCAGTAAATTCTAAAATAATTTTTTTAGCTATTTATATAAGTATAATGTAAATGTTAAAATCACAGCTATAGCTAATCTGGTAGTAGCCATAACGAGTAATTAAAAACATTAAAAATACATTTCACCCTTTTTTGTCCACTTGAAAATCAAATTTCAAAAATTTTTCCATTTAAACTACCTGCACTGCGTTCAAGTATGTGAAAGATAATTTTCACTTTTCGAAAGACTGGTATGTATAATAGAAATTGTTTGAAGACTACCTAAATGAGCAATTATAGCTAGCTAGTAGTGAGAAACTACTATGTTAGTTTAGGTATATGTTGTTATAACACTCTATGGTTTTTATTTTTAAAACTAAGAGTTTATCTTCGTGGAGAGTGGTGGTAGGTGTTTTTGACCCCTCAACTCTCCTTCCCCTCCTTCCCCCATTGTTACCATACCTGGGCTGAGCCATGGAACCATATATGATATGATTGCACAAACATTTTATTATTTTACAGTGTTATTAAAGCAAAATGTTGTGTTTAAAAATTTGGTTAGAGAGCGCTGCTATAAAATACTGAATGAAAAACAATTTACAAATAGTACAGAAATTATTTGAGCTGCCTTTATTTTCTCCCTAGTATATAATGTCCTACTTGACCTCTTATCTCTGAGAGCTTCACTTAAAAGGGTTATAGCTGCTTCACTATTGTTTCCCTTCTCGATGTTGTGGAAGACGTTGCAGCCATCTTCTGGGTGAAATAAGAGCAGAAATAAACTGTTACCTTCTGAGCCTCTGAGAGTTCAAGATTGGCCAGAGCTGTTGTACAATACTTGGCTTCGCTGTAATTGGTTGTGGAGTTTGGCTAGTTATTTGCTGTTTCCTTCCTGGTTGGCTGAGGTGGGTCACACAAGAGTTTTATCCCCCACGGCTCTCCTCCCAGCGTCTTTGTGAAAGATCAGCGCAAGTACCACACTCTGGGTCACGACCGGTTAGACTCCCTCGACCTCGTATAAGTCTGGCAGTACCTTTGCGTGCCAAGCTCTTACAGCACTTACTATTTACCTTAAGGTGGCCGCCTGCCCAGGTAGCCAAGTGGTGTTCAGAGTTGCGATCAATAGACATTTATTTCAAAACTGCGGTTGAATTAATGTTTAGAATTTTTGACCACTTCTTGGATGTATATTTTCTTGTAGCAAGGAAAAGGGGTATTGGCTTTAGTCTTGTACTTGTCAGATGTGATGTTTTGTTTGGCTTCGACCAAATGTTCTGCTATGGCTGACCAAGGATTTTCCTGAAGGGTTTCAGTATACACTTGCAAGTTGTTCTACATGAGTTTTGTTTTTTACTGAAGTGACAGAGTTTTCAACATTGTTTGATAAATGTCAGTATTATGCAGATCTTGTGCTTTTGAAAAGACGAGACAGCTGGTCAGAGACTTCTTTGATGTATGGTATTATAGCTTTATTAGGAAGTTTTTCAATACTATTCTTTCTTTGAGTTGGTTTTATTCCTATGCTTATTTCCATTGGAGTAGTCATTGGCCTAAAGGTCATTTTAAATGTATTTCATCTCTTCTTCAAGAGAGTCCTCTTCGCATATGTTTCTGGCTTTGTTTATTAAAGTTCAGGTAACTGTTCTCTTCTGTGATGGAGGGTGGTGTGGACTGACCTATAGGTCTTTGTGAATTGGCTTCTATAGACCTTGTGACCCATGAAGTTGTTCACTACCCTTCTGACTATGACATCCAGGAAAGGTAGTTTTCCATAATTTTCTATTTCCATCATGAACTGGATTATTTGGGTTAAAGCTTTTCAGTTGTTGTGGGAATTTGGGCAGTTTCTGTCTTCCATGACTCCAGATGGTGATTGTGTCATTAACATAACTCTACCTGAAAACCTTCGGTCAGCTATAGCAAAACATTTAGTTCAAACCAATCACATCATCACATTTGACAGTTGCAGTAGTTTGGCCAACATTTCCTTTTGTAAGTAAAGGTCTGAGAAGCAATCAAAGTTTCTTAAACATTCATACAGTATTAACATTGAGGATGCTTTAAAATTAACCTACATCTTGTAACCTTGCCTCAGAAACTACAAAACTCAGCAACATAGAAGGACAGAAGCAAGCTCAACCATGAATTGCTAACCACCTGAACCAACCAGGAGGGAAACAGCCAAGGATTGACCAACAACCCTGGGCAATCAGGGCACATCCTGACACAGGCTGCTGTATAGAAAGACAGGAGGACCTTACAGAGGCTCAGCAAGTAACAGTTAACTGCTGCTGCTACTTCACCCTGGAGATGGAGGCTGCAATACCTTTCAAAACATTAGGAAAAGAAACAACAGTTATGTGATGACAACCCAAAAAGAAGCCAAGATCTCATTGACAATAGCTATGAAAACTTGTGAATCTTCTTATTCATGTGTTCATTATGCAACTTTGTAAACATAACTAATGATTATGTAGTATACATATTAGTTAGCCTTAAAATTACACTATGATTTGTACGTCACTAATACGTATACTACGTACTTGTTTATTTTAAAATATTTAAATAATAAAATAAATACATGTTTAATGTAGCTTGTGTCTTATTTTCATTAACATGAATACACTCACTACCTGTCTTTGCAAACACACTTGCATTATTACACCATTATGTAGCTAAGTTTTTTCTCCATTTGTAAGCTTTACCATGTTTAGTTTAGTTGTGACACATGTTTTTGTTTTTTGGTAACAGTTGTTTAGTTTTGACCTTAGTAAATGTATGCTCCATACTGTGTATCAGTGTAATGCAATAAATTATTTTTTAATGTTTTGTTTTCTATCCTTTTTATAGATGACTGAACAGAGGAAGCAGAAACAGAGAATTGGATTGCTCAATTCAACATCAGCATATCTTCATAACTTACCTGCACAGTAGCTAAGCCAGTCGACTCTTCTCTTAACTTTGCATTTTAAATTATTCTTTTTTGTATATTTGTGAGATGTTTTTGTTGCGTCTTTTTAGACCTCATTTCGTATAAATTTGCTCCAGCAAGTCATGTGATAGACCATGTACTTATTGTTCACATGATGCTTATTAAGTGATGATCAAATTGTAGGAATTAATAGGTTGTATATTACAATTTTCAGTGTGTATATCGGTTAATATTTTTCTTAAACTGTAAAATTATTTAATTGTTCTGTAATTATTGGCATTTATGTATAGCTTGTTATAGCGAACTGTTTCTAATCTTTTTTACTCTTACTTTTGTATGTATATTACTTAATATTTGAAGCATTTACTCAGTGATATTATTGGTATGCTTGTTGTACTTGTTCCAGTTGTGATTTTAGCAATATTTGTTATCAATTGATTCAAATTAATTATTTTTGGAGTCAAAAGCATGTGAGAAATATGTGTTCCAAAAATGTGTGAAAATGTAATTTGTTGCTGTAATAAAGTTAAAATTTGTTTTCATTATTGCTGTTTTCATTTACATGTACTATTTATTTTTATTTACATGTCTTTATATAACAGTTATGATCGACATAAAAGTCAATTAAATATTTTAACATTATTTTGTAAAATCACTATAAAGATTGATTGGGTGAGAGTTAGCAGCACAAAAGCACCATTGCATGCTGGATGTTTAAGCAGCATTTACACCACAGAAGACTGAATCTTGTCTGAAACGTCTTATGCGAACTTTCATGCTAGACTATCAGAAAAATGATACCCTAAAATATTTCCCACAAATACATCGCAGCAGGTTGTCTCATTGCATGAGAATGGTCGATTGTCACTGTTGACATTCTGGACCTTTGCCGTGAGCGACGATAGGGATATACAGTAAAAAAAACTTCTTGGTTTATGTGGGAGTTACACTCCTGAAGTCAGTGATGTAAATAGGAATGATGCAAACTGAGTCGGACCAGCAGTCCTCAGTCAACTGCCAAACATGTCTTTTCAGTCAGCTGGCAGTGATTTCATACAGATGTGCCACCGTGCACGTTTATCATCATGAACAGTTAAGTGAAAGCACAAGAAACAAGTGCAACTACATACAGCAAAACCAATTAATTTGAAATTCTCTCGTTTGAAGGATCCAGCATTCTCAAAAATTCAAGAATAGGGTATATATGTTTTACAGTGTAGTTGATTCAAAGTATGGTTAATTTTTAATTCAAAACCTTTTTCTTGCCCATACAGGCTTCAAATCCTGGTAATTCGAAGTTGCCAACCTAGAGGCTTTGTTCTTGTCTGCTTGTGCACGATGCTCTGGCTTGAGTGTGTATGTGTATGCTTGCATGTGTGCATGCACGTGTGTGGGAAGGTAGGAATGACATAGCGCATGACATCCTGTGGCTTGACAATTGTCTCAAGTTGGATAAAATGCCCATGATAAAGGTGGCAATAGCACCCAGAGAAGGGACTGTGGTCTTTGGTGGACCTTCTTCCTATTGGTTGTTCACTTCAGTTAGTTTTTATGTCTTGTTACACTGGAACAAAACTGATTTCCTGCCAAATGGCTCAGCGCTCAACACACGCCGTGTGCTCCCACAGCAGATGGTGGTTTTTTGTTTGTAGAGTGTCTTCACTCCTCCTCCTATTGCGGAGATGCTAGAAATAGGTGTCGAGTAAAATTAATTATTTTTGAGTAGATCATTTTAAATTATGTCATTCAACTTCAAAAAAAGTTCAGCCCAAGCACTTTGAATCAACGAGGTTTTACTCTACCAGCTTTTTGGCATAGTTATTTTAATCAGTGGCTTCATTAAATTCAGTGCCTAGAATTTTTAACAAACAACATAAACATGTGTCACTAAGATTTTCATAAGTTTATGAAAAAACATTTTTAGCTGTCTTTTCATAAAAGAGAGTGAGATGTTGCAGTAAAATTAAAATATTTAAGTTATCACACATTCACATTGTTTTTTAAGCTGCTGCATGTAATTGTACACGTGTCCATACAATGCTTTCACTAAAGGGGGGAGGACCTTGGAATAACAGACACATGTTACAATTATGCATAAACATACAGAGCACGCAGTGGATGATTGTGTTAACATATTACAGAATTTAAAAAAATTGAATCACTATATCTTTGCCTATTCAGTCAACATGCTAACATCATCACTTTGCCGCACATGAAACAATTGAATGAGAGCCACATCCAGATCGCCACATTTCTTTAAGGTACCTGCCCACCACACACTTCTAATCGGTTTCACTGTGTTCTTAAATATTTTATGCAAAGCTACTTTGCATGTTTTAACTGTGCCAATGTACAAAAAAAAAACATCATTCATGAGCAAAATGTCACTGATAAGCCAACATGCTCATCAAAAACACTGTTTCGAAACCCTCCAGCATTGCTAAAATCGGGCTTTTAAGGCTGTTGTACTAATCACATGTATGCAAAACTCAGATAGAAAAATGTGCTGAACTTTGCTTTAGACTTAACACCAATAAAATTACAGGGTCACAGCTTAAAGTGTTCCACAGTAAAAATGGATCGGCAGGAATCTAACACGTTATTTCTGTGCTTGGCTCGTGGCGATATGGCATTTGATGCCTGCTTCAAGGTCGTCCTAATAACTCTGTCACTTCTTAGCTTCAAGCACACCCTTTAAAGGCATTGCTTTTTCTGTGTTCCATTTCTTTATTTGCTTCACAGTAAGAATAAAATTTACAATGCTGATTTTTGTTTGTGTCGTAATCATTCCGATATAAGATTAACTGACACGTGTGCCGTTATCTAGTTTTTTAGTAACTCGACCTTCTCTTTTATGGATAAAACTTTTGTTGGATTGCTGCCACATGACTCGTCGCCACCACCAGGAAGCTTACATTTGGTAGACATTATCTGTACATAGTAGCACACTGCACCTCTGGTACATTTTGAAGGAGACTAACACACTGCTACGCTACAACTCTCGTCAACCACTAGTGTCGGGTGTTATCTCTGCATGCATAATCAAGACTGAACTGGAACAGTGCCGGTGCTGACAATTGGAATTTATTTGTTCGGTGGGCTCCACGTATTTTTCTGTGCACAGATAGTATAAGTTTTGTGCAACAGAATTACGGATGCTAAGTGTTCCACTATATTATGCAGTTCACTTATCAACCTCTCATTTGTTGAATCACCTGAAACCAATGAAGACAGGATAGTTCAACAGTTACTGCACAAGAATTCTTCAGTGACACAAGTTGATGGCCTGTATAAAAACTGGTTAGCAGAGCCAAATAACTTCCAACAGTTTTTAACATTAGGCAACTGATAAGTCAGACTGTACATCATATATGAACTTGTTATGCAAGTTCTAGGACTAAATGCAGCAAGTGCATATGCTGATTTTTCTCCTAAACTATCAGGCTATGTTGCTAATACTTAAATGAAAAAGAGTTATCACGTCAAAAATTTTGTTTTGTAAAAGCAATACATTTTGCTAATGAAATAAAAATTTTGGGCATACGCCATTATAACAAATGGTCTGTTGTAGTAAACCATAGGATACACACAGACAAACAGATAAATAAACATCTAAAGTAATTTTTTTACAATTGACAAACAAAGGAAAACGTGCACAATTCCTCAAGAAGTTAGTCCACGAACAAAACAAGAAAATAAATCAACAGGAATGAACACATGGACACAGAAAATCAACTGTGGTCAGTTTGGAAACAAAAAAAAATGTGTATATTTCCACGGAAGGAATTCTGTCTGACAAAGAGAAAAATCCAAAAGAACGAGAAAAAAATTGCTGTTTGTAGATGACAGCAGAGACACAGACACCTTGAGGAGAGTGAAGAAAGACAAATAACCTAATACTTGTTGACAGTAAAACAATATTAGTATTACACACAAACAAATGGTCTCCTTACAACAAAACAAACTGCAATGTTTCGGAAACTGTAATGTTTCAGTCTTCAGTTTCACTTATTTATTATTGTGGGATTGTGTGTGTTTTCCGTTGTCCGTTGTCAAAAAATTTCTTTTGATGTTTGTGCGTATGTATTATTGCACTTCAGCAGCTCTGGTTCTTCAGGCAGAGTGACACTGCCTCCATCCCCCTTCCATCTGGAGAGCCCATAAAACAACAGAGAGGATAGCTGTCCCAGCGAGCATCCACACTATCATCAGAGGCACTGAAACCTACTGAGATACCTGTTTCCTGTGACTGGGAAAACACTCACCAGATAAAAAAAGGGAGGAGGTGAGTCGAACCCCAATGTCTTATCCTGAATGGTACCGACGGAAACACCAGTTTACCAAGGTATGTATTCCAGCCCTGACTCCAGAGCTCAACATCTCAGGCAATGTCACTAGGCTAGGCCATAAGTTGCATTACATGATTGATACCATTTTCCACAAATATTCTGGGCTGCTGTGGCCGAGAGGTCAGACCTCTCGCCTCCCACCAAGACGATCTAGGTTCAAATCCCGGCGGAGTCGGTCCCGGGATTTTCGCATGTGGGAATCGTGCCATACTATACCGTTGGTCAGCAGGTTTTCTCAGGGATTTCCCGTTTCCCCCGTCCATTCATTCCGGTGCTGCTCCATTCTCACATCACGTCACCCCCCACCAGTGCTAGAGACCACAATGTTAAGCACTGACTCCACAAATATTCGCTTCTTGAAATATTCAGGATCAGTTACGAACAGTCAAGAGATATATTATTAATTCAAGTAACAGTAACAGCAGTGTTGATAGTAGACAAAAAAGGGAAAAAGTGTGAAAATATGCTACTAAAAATGTTTTTTGTAACCTGTGTACTGTGTAAGTTAGTTAAACATATTTTAGCTGGCTGTTCTGGGTTGGAATTTATATGTTTAGTACAGTGTGTGTTACTGTCTCATGTGTATCTGTTTAGTCAACGGACAATTAGAGTTCAACTGCCTCTTGACGTCACAGCCGGTTGTCGGAAACAAAGTTTGTTGCAATAGGGATCTGTCTAGTTGTTTTGAATATTTTTACCAGCTTCATTATTTGGAGTAAACTAAAACAGCGTACAGTATAACTCTGTTACGTTTTTCAAGAGACCTGTGGAAAAAGTGTTATATGCAGGAAAATGTTATAAGTGCAGGAATCAGTATTTCTATACCAATAAATGAATGTTACACAAAAATAACTTGAAATTTCATACTTTACATACAGTAAATCAGCTTATAGTAAAACTAATAAGAGTTCAGTTAATGTGCCATCATAAACATGATTGTGTAATACATATATTCTGTGTATATTAGAGTTGTTCCTACCTGTCAGGTTCAAGATAGTCATCTTCTGGATCACAGTCACTGATATCACTGTAATGTACACTTATGACACGTTCCCAAACATAAGTCTGTTTTTTACAGTTTTTTTAGTCCACAGCTTTGTTATTTTATCAAAAATAATACTGTTAAAAAAATTTACCCAAGTTGTTTTTTTTCTGAGAAAAATGTGATATACGCAAGAAACAAAAATACAAATGTTATTATAAGCAGGAAATTAAAGCATTATGCTGTATGGAAAAATGGTGGTACCAAAGAAAAGTGATGTTATAGGCAGAAATGGTAATAACAGGGTTCTACTGTATCTGTATGATAATTCTTATAATAAGTCATAGAAACTTTCAAAAAAAAAGTCTGCAACATTGTTTTCTGTGTATTTTGATGATGCCATGGTGATAGATGTGATTACAGATGTAGTTTTGTGTTAACCTTCATGGCCGCTGCAGTTAGGTTGAAATAAGTGATTGTCTATTGATTATTGTAAAACAATGTTGTGAATATAAAAAGGTTAGAAAAGTGGCTTTTTAAAATTTTTTTTAAAATTATAATAGCAATAGTTTCCAGTGTTTCTTCTGATGTCTGACCTCTCCGTATTGCATTTCTAGTATGGTTGTTTATTGGCATAGCTCATGTACTCTTATACTCTACAGGATCTTGCATTAGGTGCATTTATGATTGTCAATTGGAAAAGTGATAAAGTAATGGAAAACTGGCATTTTATCAATGAGAGTCCAAGTCTTTTGCATGTTTGTTGAAATATTATTAAAATTACAAGCAAGTGAAAAACCAGTATGCTTTGACAAACACTTGTCCGCTATTTGTAGCTGTCCACACATCTTTATAATAGATTCAAACAAACAATAACCTTCTTTTGAATGCCTCTGACTACCTAAGACACCAAAATAACTTAGACCACAACTGATATCAAACTAGCCTAATTTATTTAAAATTATCTGTCCACTGTAAATTCCTTTAGTATGGATTGTTTACAATTTGTTTCCCACAGCAAACTGCAGCGACTTCACAGACAGAATTGTAAACCACATAGTTCTGTCACATTTGAAGTCGTCCATTGTTCCAATAAAGTTACATCTAAAATCAGTGTGTTTATGCAGAACTTTCTTTAGCTATATATACGTAGGGGCTGGATTAGTGTGTAAGTTGCAACTTATGTAAATTCACAATTACGTAATTTTTTGTCTTAAGATGTGGTGATGTGATAAAACGGTCGATACTGTGGCAGCTGATGACAAAACAACTCGTGCAGCACATGTGTGATGTTCACTGTCTCTCTCCCTCTTCTCCATGTTTCGTTGATCACAGCAGTTGCAAACTGCAATATCACTTATTATTTCGCATGGACCAGAAGTATATATAAGGTGAACAACCACAGTACTGTTTCTGGAAAAATTGTTTGTTCAGCAGTAAAATTTTATCGAAGCATTAGAATGAATTCTTAAACCACACAACAAGAAGCACAAGGATTTGCTTAGGAAATTCCAGAGAAAGATACGGAAAGTCTTGATAGCTAATTTTTCCAAATCAAGTAATTATGTATACCGTTTCGACTAATAACTTGGTCAGCAAAATTTTCCTTAGTTATATAATTAACAACATGCTGAAAACCATTTTAAACAATATCGCCAAACAGATATTTGATAGCTGCTCTCATTTAGGCTTAAAAAGTTATCATCATAAAAAAAGTAGAAACAGGAGAACATGGCTTTAAAGATAGCACTGGGTGGTTTAAATGATTCAAGAAGCATCACAGGTGAGGCAGCAAGTGCTGATGCAGGTGTGGCAAGTGAAATTACTGAATTCCTAACAGAAATAATCAAGGAAGATAAATATTTGCCTCAGCAAATATTTAATGTCAATAAAACTACTCTGTTTTGGAAGTGAATACCTGAATGGACATTCATTTTAAAGGAAAAAACGTGTATGCCTGGATTCAGGGCCTCAAATGATTGTATCACTACTATGGTTGGTTCTAATGCATCCAAACTTGAAACTTAAACCACTTGCAGTTTTGTATTCTCAGAACCCGTGGGTGTTTAAGAATATTTACCCAAGTAAGTTTCCCGTATTTTGGAACCCAGGGATACACATATGCTTTTTCGAGATTGTTTAATAGTAATTTTGTTCTTAAGGTAAGTGGATACTGTGCACATAACAAAATCTTATTTAAAGTCCTGCTTTTCTTGGATAATGCACCTGGCCACTCAGAATAACTACACGACTTCCATCTTAAAGAATTGAGGTTAATTACTAAACATATTACATAAGCCTTTATATTTTTTAGCGGCAAAACGACACACTTGGTCCAAATTGCATCTTGATTACGGCACACTATTTACTTTACGCTGGCACAGCTGACGTGTGTAACAGATAGTTTTGATAACTTCCTTCACAAACGTAACAAATCAGAAGAGATGTGAGTGCACGTGACTCAGCCTTTGCCAGACATCGTCTGTGCTGTGCTGTGCATATAAGCATGTGTGAGGCCCATGGCAGACAAGCCATGCACAGTGTTGTTAAGTCTCACCAGACAGGCTCGGCCATGCACAGATAGTCACCCTGTTGTCAAGGGCACCCAGCGTTTCACAGAGCTAATTATGAAAATCATTGCACGTGTTACAAGGGTGTTTACAGTATTTTTTACATTGTATGTATGTCTTATTCATTGCCTTTAGGCTCTGCAAACAGATTCATTTTTACTAAACATTACACCTTAAAAAATTTTACTTTATATTCAATCCACTTATGAAAAATCAAGTTACATAATGGCTGAAGAACGTAACCTTTACCTGACTCAGTGCCTTACTGCATACCGTCGTATAATTCTTTATACGAAGTAAGACAGACATATCATTAATAGGTCAGAGTTTTCAATAATGAATGGCTGAACTCCCAATAGTAAGATTTTTTTAAAACCCCTTATTTTGAAATTCAACAACTGCATGAAACTAAACAACAAATTTCAACATAAATGAGTAACTGAGTGAAACATTTGAATAATAATTGATGGGTCAATTATCATGCTTTCTGCCATTATAAAAAGTGATTTTTTTGGTAGCTTATAGATTGTGTAACTGTGAGCTGGCTGGATTACCGTAAGTACTGTATATATAACTTGTGCCGAGTGTTTGTGGGAGATTTTTTTATAACTTAGTTGTAACAGTTTGTTGTAGTTAACCATTAATTTAAAATGGCTGTTTTAACACGTTTTAGTGCTTCTTAAATTGATGCCTCCTTCTGTATAAAAATATTTTAGTAAGTTCTATCTTCTGAGGCTCTTTTGTGTATATATTTACATGAATGTGAATAAATTTTGGTAGTAACAGACAGTTAAAATCTTAAAGGTTGTTGATACTTTAAATATAGTACATTTTGTGAATGCATCATAATATATTATATAAAAAAAATTATTCAAAAACTATGTGTAGTAATAAAAAATTATTATTTGGGGAAAGTAGATTAACAAAGGCCTGAATCCAGTTTTAAAAAATATTAACCAAAATTTAACTTTGTGTAACCATGCTTAAATTTTGGAGAAGTGATAGTTTATCTACAATCCCACTTCTTGTTATTTACACCACATGATAGTGGTGACAAAGTAGGAAAGACAATCAAGTTAAATTAATTTGTATGAACCCAGTCAGTACTATTGTTTTTTAATTATATCATATTTCCATAAATATATAAAAAATTAGGATTCACAGTAGTTTTGTATAAAACATGTTTTACATAATTTCATCATAGTGTAGTAT
Organism: Medauroidea extradentata; assembly: GCA_003012365.1. NCBI lineage: Eukaryota > Metazoa > Arthropoda > Insecta > Phasmatodea > Phasmatidae > Medauroidea > Medauroidea extradentata. The sequence continues at coordinate 26,718 of PNEQ01126188.1, forward strand.
TTTGAAATACACAGCTCAAACACAGATATATGAATATAAATAAATATTTATACTAAATCATACAATAAAGTGAACTGATTCATTTTAACTTTTCTTTTGTTTTTGTAACAAAAATGTACATTCACCCTTGACATTAATTTTTTTATTGTGTATGTGTGGCCTAGGCAAACCAGTAGATGGTGTTTGATTTATTTCATTCAATAACTTGGTCATCTTGATACTTAGTCTCTAAAATAGAATACTTTTAATTTGATTTTACTTTCACGTAATTTATCAAATTATCAACCATTATATTATAGAAAGTTAATACTGTGTAACTGTAAAGTTTTTGAAGCGTGATGTATCTTACACTCCGCTCTTCTGTTTACGGAAATGTGAAATGCAGGCTATAACTCCACTACTTGGATGTTGAACGTCACACTTTACAATTCAATAGGAAGACTTGTTCTTGATTCTACAGGCATAAAAAACTCCGTTTGAAAGAGCTCACCATCTGCAACAAGATATACAACATATTTTCAGAACAAAGTTTAAAAGAAAACAAAGAATTCTTGATTGTTAGCAGGAGGACTAACGTGATATTTTATTGTTGTTTTTATCACTGTTTGAAAATAACACATCACCGTATACATAGTTTTAGTTGCTGAAAAAAATTACTAAATAGAATATTTCTTAGAATAGAAAGTTGTTCATTTTCATAGAAATAGTTTTGCAGCTACAGTTAATAACACAAATTCTACCTATTAAAAGTATTTAAAGAAAAACATATTATTGTAAATGTTCTTTTGCATAGTCAAGTACATGTTGGCTCCTGGAATTTACTACTTAAGTATAGTTAAGGGCAATGATTATTTATAATTGTGTAAAGGTAAAGATGCCTTTAATAATACTGTCTTATTTCCACTCAATTTAGAAGCCTTTATAAATAATTGTGAGGAGTAGTGTATTTATGTTACTTCTCATTACTGTCTATTGCATAAACATTTGGTTTGCAAATGTTAGGTAGTGGTTTGAATATTGTTTATTTTGGATGTGAATGTGATTGAACTGTTTGTGCACATGTGAAATTAGGAGGAGGGTCATTTATATACTGTTTTTATGTTTTTACAATTCAGTGACATTCAATGAGCAACTCGGTGTCATCTATGGACGTATTTGTCTCATTCTTCTACAAAAGTTGTATTATAATGTTTGATAAACCGTACATCAGGGTTACTTCATGACAGCACGGGCAACTTTGAAACAATATAAAATTTTATTTCTTGGCTATTTGAGTAGGTAATAAGTAACTCTATTTTAGTAAAATCATCATCAAGTGTTCTGCCATTAGGCAGGTTTAGATGTAATGTCTTTTCACTTCTTCTGGTCTACCACTGTTCTTATCATTTTTACTTGGCTACTTTCCACCATTATATCATCTACAAGTTGGTATATTCTTCTCCCTCTTCATCTCTTCTTTCCAACCTATTATTAAACTGTTCAATTAAAATTTTATGTATTTTGGCTGAACAACCCTAAAATAAAGATGTGTGGCACAAAGTCACCTCCCCCAACTTTCACAAAGTAACCACATTTTACAATAACTGTTTTAAAGAATGCTGTGTGAGAAGATGAAATTTTAAGATGAAAATCAAGAAATAAAAAGTACTTGGAATTTGTAGGTACTTTTCAGGGTTACTCTACCTTCATGCTGACTGATTTGTTCCTTGCAATAATGAAGCAGGTATTCTTTCAAGAGCGTGATTTAAATTAGTGATACGCAACATTCATCCAAACAATTTAGGGAATGTATAGAAAGATAGTTCACTATTTACTACTGACCTGTTGAATGCATGTTATAGAACAATAATAGCTAAAACTTACTTTTCAGACACATAATGATATGACATTTTGGTGTAGTGCTGGCTAGTAACAAATAACAGAAATCACCAACAAATTTAAACAGTTCACACAAAGTAAACAAACACATTACTCTGTGGATTTGGATACAAACACATGTAAGCCTTTTTAAATATACTGTGGATTTCTGTTTATGTTTCAGTTTATTGCAGTAGTGCAAATTTAAGTTTAATTGAAACAATGATAGGTGTACATCAGAAACACAAAAAGTGTTTTCTGATTAAAAAAAATTTACTGGACGAGTAAAACAAATTTCAGTGTTTGTTAGTTGGACAGGTAGGCAGGTAGAGCTTAATGTCACTTTGACAAACTGCTAAAATAGATTTAAATAGAGAATGAATTTATCATGGCCTGCATTTAGAAACTTTGCCAGCATTTGTCTGGAGTTCAAGTAGTCAACTGTATAATAAGATAAAACTAGAGGACCTGAAGCAAGTGCACATGACAAAGTAACCTGTAAGAGTGAAACTATGCAGTGTTTATGAGAGTCTAGCCTGTAAGCAGGGGCCCCATCCAGAATACATAGCATGTGAGTACGACTTGACTATAAAGAACTGTGCCTGGTGTCTTTATTAGTAAGACCAAGTACAGCTGGATAGCAGCTTGTAGTGGCTATCTTATGAAAGGAAACGGGAATAATTAACAATGTTATTTTTAACACACTTTTGTGTCAATTATTTATGCTAATGGTAACATGTGAAACATATTTATTTATTTATTTAGACATACAAATTCGCTGAATACAACTACAGCTTTCAGCCTTGGCGTTGTATAAGAAAACCCCGCAAACAGACTGGAACAAACTAGTACAAACAAAAACAGACAAGTAACAAACACATCATAACATTAGTTACATCTAAAACAATTGAATACAGGTAAAAATATAACAGCCCATAGTTTTATACAGATTAGGTCAACAAAGAATACAAATTATTAATTATATAAATAATTTTTATAGTTAAAAAGTAAACAATAAAAAAAAAGAAGAAAAATAAATATAGTTTCCTACTATTCTATAAACTATGTTTTTGCATCTATCCATATATTTGAGTAATTCTTTTGGTTTAGCATTAGGTAAAGGAATTTTAAGTCCGAATTAAAAAATAAAGTAGAGGAACACACTATTTGATTGACTAATACTTTGTTAATAAATATACTGTCAAACTTCTTTCTTCTAGTTTCTAAACTTTCCAACTGAATTGCGCTATTAAATTTATTATATTTATATTATATACATTTATTTTTACAGTTGTCTAGTTTAAAGGTATCTAACGGAGTAGGATCATTCCAAATAACTGATGCATCATCTAGTTTAGAGAAAATTTAAGCAAAAGACTTGTATTTAAATTAATAGGCGTTAGATGCATTATATGAAATATACTTCATTAGTCCAACAATTCTATTCGAGGCTCCCTTTAAAAAATCAATGTGGTGGTAAAAAAGCATGTTTTGTCTATAAAATTACATAGATCTTTATTAACACTTTTGGGCTCTAAATTTTGATTATCTATTTTATAAACTTTCTTAATAACATTATGTTTTGTGGAAAGAGTGATAAATTGAATTTTTTTGGCATTTAAAGATTGCTAACACTCCAAGCAGTCATGCCATCAATGCCTTTTTGTAGACAGTTACAATCCACTGTGGAATTAATAACTTTGGAGATCTTTAAATCATCTGGAAATAGTGATACATTGAAAAATTCAGTAATTTTATGTATGTCATCTATAAATACAGTGAACAACAATGGAGATAAGCAGGATCCACGGTAAGATATCTTTAGGTAATGATAATTTATTTAATTATAAAGTAAATGATAAGAAATAGCCAATTTACTGATATTGATGAGCAAAACACCAACATTTATATGTTACATAAATAAAAAATTAAATTAAATTAATTGTGAACTTCATGTTGCCTGTTTGCTACTAACAAAATACTGCATTAACCTCAAGTACAATCAGAATAAATACCCAACATTCTAACAGTGTCAGCATATCAAAAGGGTTCATTACCCAAGACTTCATTGTTGGCTGCTGGGCACAGATGAAAGATATCTAAATATTGTCTCTTAAGATTGATATCTGTTGAAACAGTCCAAGAATGGTGTTGGAGACGTATTGTAGTTCTCATGACTTGATACGACATATGATATCTACGTACACATTTAGTTTAAAAGGTGAATGTGGAAATTTGTAACCCCTATAATTAGCAGAGTAGCTGTTGGCATAAAGGTTCAACAGCAATAATAATGAATACTATGGATATAAGACACCCCTGTTGCACTGGACTTCGAATAGAAATCAGTGAACTTAAGAACCCATTCACTTGAATTCACGATGTTGCCTTATTCTGAATCATTTTCATTCATTCAATCAATCAGTGATATTTTGTGGAAAACCATAATGTTGTATTACAGCTATTAGACATTAATAGTTCTCTCGATCAAAAACATTATCTAAATCAATACTGAGAAAAGCTGCTGTCATAAGTTGTACAGTGCTAAACATGTGTACATATTGAAGGTTTAAAAATAATTAATTAAATTATTCCTTGAAACACTGCACGTTTGTACTTGACTACTGATATATTTCCAGGCTGGCTTTAGATGGGTTTCACAAAACCTCGTTAAGATTCCAAATTTTAACACAAAATTGAAATTGGGCAAAATTCTCAAGGTCTTCTTGAAATTGATGTTTTGAAATGAGGACTATAAATTCACTGTGTTTGTGACAGAAAAAGTTCATGTCTTATGTAATAGAGTAACCCATCTATTTTAGTATAAAGGTCAAGTAATTTTTGTTTAGTGCTGTGTTATTATGTCAACACCTCTGCTTGCACTCATTTCTAACTCTCAGAGTAGTATTTCATAATATTTTCATGTGTCACATTGCTCATGTACATGTCAGCATGCATGTTTCTTAATCAGACTACGAATGTTCTGTTTAACGTGGTGTTCCCACCACAAAGTTGGCAGAAGGTAGATTTATTTCTGATGACACCACAGAGTTCAATTATTACTTAAGTCAGCTATTATATGTTCATCAATAAATAGGTCTGTGTTTAAATGTCAATATCCGCTGCCATGGCCTACAACTTGTATGAACTATTCATAAGCAAAAAAACAGTAAAATGGTCACTTAAGTATACCGGTATTACATCATATTGATATAGTTTGAGGTCTGACTAGTGAAGTAGAATCTGTCTACACGAAATTTACTGTGCGCTGTTACATATATTTAGTGTGGGAAGGACATATTTAATGCACAAGCTACATCCAATTGTCCTAACTGCATTATAAGTTTAGAAAGTGCTGTATTTGTTGGGTATAACCCAAAAGAGCTACCTTCATAGTCTTAAGGATGTATTGCACAATTAAAATCTCCACCTAAAATATACTGGTTTCAACTGGTTGGAAAGAAGGGTGAAATTTCAACAGTAAAGAATTTGTTGCATTCATATCTGTTTGAGTTCCAGAGAGGGCATATATTTATAATTGCAGCATCATCTGTTTGACAGTATAAAATCCTTCCGTTTGTATGTTTGTAGATTTGATTCCCACTTTGGTGAAAATATCTGTTCAACTGCCCCAGTCACCTATGTATGTACAAAAGTTCATGTAAGAGAAGGTGGGCAGGTCATTTACTACTGTTTCATGTATAAAATGTCTACTATTTGTTGAAGTATTAAGAGATCCAAATGTAACAAATCTTACAGTGTCATTATTGTATGCATGTTTGGATGTCTATATATGTAAAAATCTTCAGTTGGTATGTGAATTGTAAGACATTGAGTTTTATGAAGTGTTTTTGGACAGCATCGAAAATTTGAATTTCCCGCCATGCCAACCTTAGAAGATGCTGGCAAACCTGTAGATTGGGAAAGTTAGCAATCCTGTGCGGAGGTGGAAGTCAGTCAATCGTCGTTGGATCAACGTGGTGGTGAGTCGTGTTGTTGTTGGCTCGCTGCCAAATGTTTAAAGTGTGGTGCATTGTTAGTTGTTTTTGGTACAGTTCATAATTCTCATTCGTGTAACAACATTTTTTGGTCCTCCGGGCCAGATCTAGTTCCGGACTTTCGAACGCCATGGTCTCGTTGATATATTCATTGTTCTGTCTTTGTTGTCATATTGCCTACCGGCCTTTGTGTAGCAATTGTTTATGAATGATATTGACTGGATAGTGCTTTATGTAACGTGTTATGGTTAATTGCATTATATCTCCGGCGTTTCGTTGTCGGAAAAACTGTAAAATCTTATTGTCTTTATTCATACTTGTTCGTCGCAATTGAACTTTACTTAACCTACAAATTGACCTACACGTGGGTGTCGATGTTGCTTGCATTCGTTAAAAAACATTTGCTACCACAGTTATTCTTTGCCTATGTGACTTTGGAGGCATAATTAGTTTTTGGTGTGGTATTTTCTTCGTTTGTTTGTGGAATTGTGTCTGTATGACCGATGCTGAAGCGGCAGTATTGCGACTGTGACTCGCTGAAAAGTGCTGGAAACATGCATATGACCTTGCTATCACCATTGCTACCGATGAATCGAAGTTAAGGGGACTCCTTGCTCAAGTTCGTGATTTGCCTGCTGTGAAACAATCTTATGAGATGGATTACATTACCGTTGAAGCAGTGTCGGCCGACTTTGCAGACGTCGATGAGGAAGAGCACCTTCAGCGAATGACAACTTTTGAAGATCAATACTATACAGTGTTGGCAACAGTTGAATCGTTGGACCACAACTCTGAACTGCAGGAGGGGTCGGTCAGGGAGACTTCAAATAACCATAAGATGAACATTGCCTTACCTAAGCTTGTGCTCCTTAAATTTGATGGTACCCCTCAACAATGGCTTAACTTTTCCAATCTGTTTGGTACGTTGGTAACAGATAATTCATGTTTATTTTCTGTGAAAAATTTGGCGTACCTTAAAGGTGCGTTGGTTGGTGAGCCCCTTGGAATTATCGAGTCGTTGGCCTTATCGGATGCCAATTTCGAGGTGGCTTTGAAGTTATTAGTTGCTAGTTATGATAATAATCGGTTGGTTGTGAGAGCACTTGTTGAGGCCCTGCTGCAAGCACCTGCTGCTTCAGCAAACTCGCCACAGTCTTTGCCCCAGTTGCTCACTGCCATTTCTGAAAATATAGCAGCCTTGGATGCATTGGGTACCTCTGTTGAGCACTGTGATATGATATTTTTGCCTATACTTTGTAAACGGCTGGATGCTAAGTTGCAAAGTGAGTGGGAATTGAGCTTGGATCATGAGTTTCCTAAGTTTGATACTTTCATTGCATTTCTTGAACGACACTGTAGAGCACAGGAATTAGATTTCTCATCTCGCTCTAAGGTTTCAAGACCCCAGTCTCTCAAACAGAAGCCTCCATTTCCTTTAAAGCATCGTTCCTCATCCTCCTTTCTGGTCAGTTCAGAACAGTCACAGGGTTATATGTGCAAGGCTTCCCTTGCCTTGCACAAGTGTCCTGAGTTCATTCAGCTGACCCCCAACAATTGTTTTTAGGTCGCGAAGCATCACATGCTGTGTCTGAATTGTTTTGGGAAATCCCACCAGTCTAGGAACTGCTCGTAAACTTCCTGTTGCAAGTGTGGTGGTAAACATCATATCCGGCTGGACTTAGATCGCAAGAGTAGTGGCACCGTGGACAAGACTCTACTACACCTCCAGTTGAAGAAAATGTTTCTGCTGTTACATCAGCAGTTTCAAGCTCTGACCACACCATTTTACTGTCTACAGTTCAGGTGGGTGTTTTTGACTTGACAGGCAATCCATGTATTGTTCGTGCACTTCTGGATACAGCTAGCCAAGCTAGGTTCATCTCGGAGAATTGTATGCAGAAGCTATGCTTAAGGTGTGACAAGGCCCATCAACCTGTCAATGGTTTATCAAATACTCCTGTAGATGTTGCCAGAGCCTGTACTTCTATTGTTATTGTACCAGTTGGAAGTACTGCCCCCCAATTCCCTGTAGATGTTTTTGCCCTGCCTCGCATAACTAGCGATTTGCCCAGTGTAAGGATCTCATCTGATGTCCGTCGTGCTGTATCAAATCTGAAGCTGGCAGATCCGTCATTCGACATTCCTGGCCCAATTGATCTCCTTCTTGATGCTGACCATTTTCCACAGCTGGTTACTGGCAGCAAACTTGATGGACCACCTGTGACTCTAGAGTCTGTGTTTGGTTGGATTCTGATGGGGAAGGTATCGTCAGACTCTCATTCGTGCTCCAATCCCTTTTGTGTCTCTCTCTTCACATTTTTTCCCTATTTGGAAGAAACCATGAGAAAATTCTGAGAAGTTGAAGAGCTTCCAGTTACTAAACGTAGTTCACCTGATGCTGATTTGTGCGAGAAAATATTCACTGAATGTCATACTCATGATGAAGATGGTCACTGTACTGGCCGTTTGCCATTTCGCACTTCACATCCTGAGGTCAGATTCTCACGGTCCCAAGCCATAGATTGTTTATTCGGGCTTGAAAAACTCCTTCGTGGAAATCCACAAGTCCAAGGTATGTATGCTGATTTCATAACTGACTACCTCTCGTCTGGGCACATGGCAAGGGTTCCTACTGACCAGGTGCATTCCACTCCAGCTTACTATATTCCACATCACTCTGTTGTCAAACCAGACAGTTCCACAACCAAACTGCTAGTATTGTTTGATGCCTCGACCAAGAGCGCCAATGGGTTGTCGCTGAACGACAATTTGCTCACTGATCCAAAATTGCAGCAAGAGATTGTGGAGATATTGTCAAAGTTCTGTTTGCATACTGTTGTATTCACAGCTGACATCAAGCAGATGTATCGACAAGTCAATGTACACTCTGACCACAGAGACTACCAGCGCATTGTATGGTGGTTTGGAGACACTGAACAAGTTGCGGACTATCGTCTAAAAACTGTTACCAATGGCATATCATCAGCTCCCTTCTTAGCACTTTGAATGTTGCAGCAGTTAGCCAGTGATGAATCATCATCGTTCCCTCGTGCATCGAAAGTCCTACAATCAGATATTTATGTCTATGATGTTGTAACAGGGTCACAGTCTGTCAATTCAGCATTGGCCATGCAGCGGGAACTGATATTATGTCTTGATAACGGTAGATTCAAATTGAAGTTCATGAGCAATAAACTGCTTTGCTCGAGTGGTTTCCTGCAAAGGACATTGAGATGCCACAACCATTTAGCCTGGACCCTGATAATTGAGTTGTCGTTTAGGTATTGGGATTACAGTGGAATCCGATGTCTGATACTTTTGTCTACAAAACTCATAGTAACTCTACTCATGCAACCAAACGAAATATACTGTCCACCATTACTCGGATCTTTGATCCTCTTGGGTGGCTTAGTCTGCTTCTGATGGTTGCCAAACATCTTCTGCAAACGTTGTGGTTGAAGACTATCGACTGGGATGCTGACCTGCCCGATGATCTCGCAGGTTGTTGGAGTGTATTCAGTAATGAACTTCCTCTCCTGAAGTCCAAGGTAGCACCACTTAAGGTGCACTGCCCCGTCTGGAACTTTGTGGTGCCCTACAGTTGGATCGCCTTCTCAATCATGTCACAGAAACTTATAAGGAGAGTTTTACTTCGTCATCGATAGCTGCTGGGACAGACTCACAAATTGTGCTGGCTTGGATAAACTCATCCCCCCATCTGTTGAAAACTTTCGTGGCCAACCGAATGAGTGAGCTTCAGGACCTGACTGATCCTTCATGGTGGCAGGATGTTCCTCAGCAGAAAATCCTGCAGACTGTGCTTCTCGTGGTCTTTTGCCAGCATAGCTATTAGATTATGACCTTTGGTGGATAGGTCCTCCATGACTGCAGTATCCTCCTGAGCAGTGATCTCGGTGTTCACAAGTTCCTGTTGAATTAGATCAAGTATTATTAGAGCAGAAATCTGTGACCATAGCCTCCTTCACCTCGTGCCAGGATCTTGACCACTTGATGAGTTTTTTCAGTCAGTTGACCAAGCTGTTGAGAGTTACTTGTTTCTTGTTTCGGTTTGTGTATAATTGCCATCCACCCCAACCTAACCGTGCAAGTGGTAGACTCACCCCCCTCGAGTTGAATCAGGCATTGAAATGTTAGCTTCTGCAAGTTCAAGTTTGCTCCTTCAAGGAGGACATCACTGCACTCAAGAAGAATCGCTGTACTAGTCCACATATTCGAAAATCAGTTCCATTCCTTGATGAGTATGGCCTAATTAGAGTGAGAGATAGACTCTCTGAAGCCTTGATTCCATTTGAACAAAAACATCCCATCCTACTACCTAAGTCACATGTCTTGACTGATTTTATCATAGGTCATTATCATGAAAAAAATAACCATCCCGGTATACAAGCACTTAGAGGAATTCTCAGGGAGCAATTTTGGATTCTGGCAGACAAGGATGCCATAACTCGCTGCTTACACAATTGCTTACACTGTTTCAAACAATGTCCATCATCCACTCATCCTCTCATGAGTAACCTTGCTGCCATGAGAGTACAGCAAATTAAGCTATTTGCTAAGGCAGGGGTTGACTATGCCGGACTGTTCATGATCAAGGCTGCTCAACTTCACCGGGCTCTTGTCTTCAAGGCTTTTCTGTGCGTATTCGTTTGTTGTGCCACTAAGGCTGTCCATGCTGAACTTGCTTCAGACCTGTCGACCGACATGTTCTTAACAGCATACAAACGTTTTCTCGCTAGGCGAGGTAGATCATCTGACATTTACTCAGATTGTGGTACTAACTTTGTGGGTGCTATCCTCATCTGATCACCAGCAGGTTGTTGACTCATTGCCCCAGTTGTGTTAGCTGGCACTTTAACCCTCCTTCAGCATCTGACTTCGGAAGCCTCTGGGAGGCTGGAGTCAAATTGTTTAAAACTAATCTGCGAAGGGTAATTGGGGAGCAAGTTCTGACTAATGAAAAAAGGGTTGCCACAGCAGTGTAACCCAAAAAGAGGACACATACTTGTTTGAAGCATTAAAAAAGAGGACACTTAACAAAAACACTCAAAGTACACCATATTTTTTATACTAATGTAAAAATTATTTACTTTGTTATCTTGTAGTTTAGTAGAGTTAATTTTTGAAATGTAAACATAATTTCTAGAAATAAACTCCAAGTATTTTTGCACTACAAAATAAAACACATAATGAAATAGTATTCAACATAGTCTGACAATTCCACTTTCTGTAAACATCATGGAAGTATTAGTCTATGGAGTGGAAGCATTTGAACAAATTTGAAGCCAGCTAACAGACAAGGATAGAGCTAGTGGTGGCAAGAACATGTAAACATAGCATTGGGCTGAATGAAAATATTTTAGTTTTTTGTTAACTACACATTATGGCGAAAGTTTGTGCAGCTCTTGGCCGTACAAACAGATTCGATCGTTGCGTTGCGTTGTGTATAACAAATAACATAATAATTTCCAAAGCAAAAAAGTTGCACATAAGCGTGAGGCCTATCCTCACTGTTCCTAAACATTTTGTGACACAGAGACCATATAAAAAATACATCTTGTCTGTCTGTTCTTGAAAAAGAGGACATTTGGCCCATTTTTGTAAAACCCGGCCGGACAGTTTACGACGCGTTGAAAAGAGGACAGGTCCGGGTAAAAGAGGACGTCTGGTAACCCTATATGAAGAGCTGTACACAGTTTTCGTCCAGGTCGAAGCTGCCCTAAACTCAAGGCCACTGTGCCCTTTAAGCAGCGATCCCAACGATTTCAACGCTCTCACACCTGCCCATTTTTTAACTTTCGAACCTTTGGTAGACTTGCTTGAGCCAGACCTCATGGATGTGCCACTCAGTCGGCTGCAGCGATGGCAACATGTGGAGCGCCTTCAGCAGGACTTCTGGCGACGCTGGCATCTTGACTACCTCCACATGTTGCAGCAACGTCAGAAGTGGCAGGAACATTCAACTGGTCCAGCTCTTAATCAACTTGTATAATTGAAGGTGGACAGGCTCCCACCCCTGCAGTGGCATCTGGACCGTATTGTGGAACTTCACCCAGGAAAAGATGGTGAAGTGCAAGTGGCAACTGTGCGTACTGCCAATGGCCAGCTGAAACGAACCTTGGTCAAGCTGTGCCCTTTGCCCGTTGCTTGTTGAAATTAGATATTTCAAGGTGGGTGGAATGTTTGGACGTGTATATATGTAAATATCTTCAGTTAGTGTGTAAATTGTTAGACATTGAGTTTTATTAAGTAAGTGATTCTGGACCGCATCGAAAATTTGAATTTCCCGCTATGCCAACCTTAGTAGCTACTGGCAAACCTGTGGATTGGGAGAGTTGGCGATCCTGTGTGGAGGTGGAAGTCAGTCAGTCGTCGTTGGATCAACATGGTGGTGAGTCGTGTCGTGTGTCGTTAGTTGTTTTTTATACTGTTCATAATTCTAGTTTGTGTAACAACAATGCACAATAATAATTTTATTGCATTAAGTAAGTTTTTATACAGGCATATGAACTGTAAAACTTGAAAATATAACCTACATACATAGGCTATTTTCAACAAGGTATTTTAGATGCTGTGTCAACCGGTGTTCTGTTATACACATAATTTTTATTGCTTCCCAGGCATTTTTTAGATTCAGAGTGTGCTTCTTTATCCGTATTTGATTGTAATGATAAGAAAATTTATGCATGGATAGGAATTTTGCATTCTGATATCAGCCACATCATATGAATGCTTGTCTCATTGCAAAGCAGTACACAGTTGATGAACAGGCTGAGTTTCTATAGGACTAACCTCTGTCTATTTCAGTTTCTTTGAACCATGAAAGTGAAACGGATGATGTCTTTGAATGAATCAAAACTTCTCTTAGCACTCGTACCACTAGTATTTTTCAGATGCAGTGTACAAGGGGTTAGAAACTGCTTTTGGTACTTCAATTTCGGTTGTCATATTGTAGCCTTGTATGGGGGACCGCCCCTTAAGTACTTCAGCATCAGGTAGGGGTACTACCAATGAAGGAAATTGTGTGCAGCTCTGTTCCCCTGTCAGAATTTGTACCACTTACTGACCTGAGGAAGGTGATATAGGATAGAGGGGTCAACGAGGTGGCATTGTCATCTCTGTGTGTGTCATTCATACTACGTGTGGTTGCCTGTGCTACTTCTCTCCATCGCTGGTCATATTTGAGTACTTCTTCAGTAAAGATGAGCAGGACACACGTTCATGTCCATGTGGTAGACTATTCCCAGCAAACACAAGAAGTACTGACTGGAGTCGTCCCAACTCCTGTAAGACTGAAAAAAAGACAACGGCCTGATGTCTTTTTCTGGAGTCAAAAAGATACCTTTCTGGACCAGCGACGAACAGTTTGCTGTCAAGTCGGAAAGACACCGGACAGACTCCGGAAAGACGTCAAAAAGAGCCAGCCGAATGACTTTTGTCGGTAAGAAAAAGACAGCAAAGGTGGAAGGGCACACGATAACTGATCATCATCCTTAAAAATCTTTCCAAATAGTTTCACGGCCAATATAAAAATATTTTCTGTTGAGATTTTGCAACTGTACATTGTCCTTGTTGTAACCATACCACATTAAATTTTGATGTCTCTTTAATGGAGTATGCATGGCCCGAACCTATGATCCTTTGGTTTGTAAACCAGTGTGCTAACCACTACTCCATGACACATTTTTATTCTATGGCAGTAAATGTATACATTTCAATAAGTAACTGTACCTTGCATTGAAAGGATGTTAGCATGAATTTGCAGATAGGCTGCGTATTCCTGGAACCACTTATTCAATATAAGTATGTTATTAAACACATCAGTTACCAATTTAACTGTTGTAAAGTTCTAAATATATATATATAAAACAGTAAATGAATCATTTGTATAGGTTAAACAACTATTTTTTTCGAAACAAGTTGTTAACCACCACAATGCACATAGCAATTCAATATTCAGCTGACCAGTGTCTGGAAAAATACATTATAGCAGCAACTTGCAGATGTCTTTTTCGCAGAGCTCTCTTTCGTAAAAAAGATTGGCTGCTTTCTATTTCATGACTGCTGACCGGAGTCTGAAATAGGAAAATCAATCATGCAAGAAATAGACCAGTAAACATAGGAATAGTCAATTAAGTGACGTTGAAAGACATCAGGCAGATGTCTATTTTATGTCGGTTAACCAGTGCCTGGAAAAATACATTAAACCAGCAGTGGGCGGATGTTTTTATCGAGATGCTGGTTGTCTTTCATAAAAATGATAGCGGGCCGATGTCTTTTTCGAGATGCCGTTTTTCTTTAGTAGAAAAGATAGCAGGCAGATGTCTATTTTTTGTCGGGTAGCCAGTGTCTGAAAAAAGACATTAAACTGGTAACGGACAGATGTCTTTTTCGAGATGCTGGTTACCTTTAGTAAAAAAGAAAGCGGGCAGATTTCTCTTTCATGTTCGCTAATCAGTGTCTGGAAAAAGACGTTAAACCGGTAGCTGAATGATGTTCTTTCGAGATGCCGTTTTTCTTTTTAAAAAAGATACCGGGTAGATGTCTATTTCATGTCCGCTTGAGCCATTCTTACACTAAGAGGCCCAAGATGCTGAAGTCCTGTCTCACCTTAACGTCTTTCAAAAGCATGATCAATGCTTCCATCACTCGCGGGGCAAGTCCCCTCCTACTGAGTAACCATACTTGCTTATAGCGAGTTACTAAAAGATCCACTCTCGAGCAAAGAACAACAAGCCAGCTAAGTTAAGAACTTGCATTTAATGCCCACTTTAAACAAAATACAAACACCATAATACAATTGCCAATTGGGCCAATACACTAATTGAACACTCCTTGACATTCACTTTATAGCCCATCAGAAACATCCTCACCACACGACAATAATTACCATGACCATGGAAATTTTGAGCACTTGGTTCATTTAGTTAACTCCATTCATGCCATTCACACCCCACTTCCAATTGATAGATTCGTGAATAACTAATTGGAGGTCACTGATGCAGTTTTTTAAACTTCCCCGATGCTTAGAGTTAGGTACACAGACTAGACGAACCCAACTTGGCCGACGTCCAAACACAACCGGTTTAATAGACCTTGAAAAGGCAGTACACTCTCCCATGTACCTCCTCAGTCTCGAATTAAGGGACAATCAGCACCACTGGTGATCAGGCCTCGTCATTTTGAGGGACGGGAAGACTCACCCATAACTTCGCTGACCGGAACATAAGCCACTCCTAACAGGAGTAACTGTTAGACAATCCTTACACCTATGATGTTTCAGGCCACATGGTTGCAACCTGCAACCCTCCTGCACACCGACGACCGCCTCGTTGCTCCTTCCAAAGCCTAATGGTTCACCTCTAAAACCCTCTTAGGCTTCTAGCGCATGTGAAGTACACTCCACCATGACCTGCTCTAGAGTGAGCGCCCTCTACTCGCATCGCGAGTCCTCAGCACACCTCACCAGCTCCCCTACCGCCGGCAGACGGAACTAGGTCTCCCCCCTCTCCAGGCCCTCCCCACCATGGCCAGTGGAGAAGCGGGACCGGAGGAAAAGGGCAAAACACTGCGCCGTCAACCGGGGCGACCCTTCTCTCTATAAGATCTACCGGCCAGACAAACCCGTAGAAATACAGGAACCCAACTTAATCAAGACTAAACCTCCAAAAACAGGACCCTTTAAAACATAACTGAAACACTAACAGAGCACTAAAAACCCACCCCGAGACGCCAGTGGTCTGCTCAACCCCCCTCCCTATCAACTCCTAGAACCGGGGACCAGCCCCTGGAGCATACTTCCAGCACTTCCACTCATCCAGCACACATTCCAACACAAAGCCATAACAATTAATATACAAAATAACACTACCATTACATAGCGTAAACCACAAGTAACATTATCCAGAAATGTTCCCCTTAGGGGTACAGAATGCCAAAGTACACCTCAGTACACCCAATCATAAAAGGTAAAAATCTCTTACAATTACCAGTTCACCCCTATGACACAATATGATACACTATTTTTAAATATTCTTGATCACAAAAGCTTCAGTGTTTACATTTTAGAGTTGTGCCTCCCTTTAAACATATTAAAAATACTAAACGAAAGGTCACAACATCCTCTAAATATGCAGCCAAACATGTCACAGATGCAACAAACCACAAGTCCACCAATGTACACATTGAGCGCTCAGTAATAACCTTTTACATATACGTTAGGTACCTTTAAACACACTATGTGTTACTTAATCTAAGGCGCCATGCAACAAAAACAACAAACTGGCCAGCGACACATACACAACACATTAAAACAAAGTGACTCTTTAAGGTTTAGGATGGTACAATTTCAAATGCACAACATGTGATTTTCTCACAACAAAGACATCCTCCTGCTTATGCATTAACCAGGTGTTTTCACCAAGGCATCTCTGCAGCCGGTACAGACCTTCAAACCGATGAGACAGCTTAGCAGAAACCTTGAAAGCCGAATCCGAGAGACGAAAACTCCTACAGAGTACTAAGTCCCCCAACTCAAAGGGGTTTGCTGTCCTTCCCACGTTGTACCTACGTGCCCCCACTTGTTGAGCTTCTACCAATCGTTCCTTGACCTGAGTCAACAAAACCTTGCGTTTAGGCTCAGAGTGGATGGAATCCAGAGGGGGATACCCCAAACATTAAGTAAGGTATGCGTAAGGCGTCTGCTCAAAAATATTTTAGTAGGATTTTCCCCCGTATTTTCGTGCAGCGCATCACTTACACCTAGGTTGATCCAAGGGGCCTGCGCATCCCATTCATTATGAATAGGATCACTGAAAATCCCCAAGGCCGCCTTGAGATTTCTGTTGACACATTCCACCATATTTCCTTGCGGAAAGTGTGGGCTACTGAACGAGTGCTTAATCCCCCATTCGCTACACATGAGTTTAAAGCCCTTTCCAGAGAAACTGACAGCATTATCACTAACGAGTTCAGCCGGTGACCCAAAAAACTTCCACACTTAGTTCACCAACGTTTCCGTAAGAACGGAAACGTTGGTGAACTAAGTGTGGAAGTGCCTTCAAACTCCTTATAGGCAATAGGAAGGTGAACTTGGAAAAAATATCTAGGACTACTAAGAGAGCAACATTGCCCTTCTTTGAACGCAGTAAGGATCCGAATACATCTATATGGACTTTAGCCCAAGGGCTAGTGGGTTCTTCTGCCGCATAAAGTCCCAACTTGGTATTCTTAAGAGCCTTAAATTTTTGGCACTTATCGCAGGTTCTTAAATAATTCTTAATATCACTATTAATTCCAGCCCAATAAAAATCTCGTTTTATCTTCTCTATTGTCCTAGCTATACCCAAATGTTCTCCCCTTAGCTGGTCATGATAATAACACAATATCATGCCACAAACTGCCTCGGGAACCACCACTCTTTTCCTTGAGCCGTTTTCTGAGTAACATAAAAGCCAGTTACTCATCACATACGGCACCTGAACCCCCGTACTCAGCCCCGCCTTAATTATCCTGCAGTCAGTGTCCGCCGATTGGTGTTCTTGGAGTGACATAAAAGATTCCGGCACCGATAGTAATGAACCCACCAAATGCCTCTCCTCCTGCGGCACATTCTTCTTCCCTTCCTGCGTCACGGCAAAATGTTCCGGCTCGAATATGCGTGAGAGCGTGTCCGCAACGGGGTTTGCTACCCCCCGCACGTGGTGTATCTTGAAGCAAAAACTATTCAACCTCAAGACCCACCGCCCCAATTTCCCTAGCTGGTGGGTGTGTCCCAGAATGCACAACAGGGCCTGATTGTCAGTATACAAATTAAAAATAGTCCCTTCCAAGAAACCCTAGAAGCATTCCATACCAAACAAACATGCTAAACATTCCTTTGCGTAGGCACTGAGTTTTTTTCCGATTGACTCAGAACCCTACTCGCATAAGCACCCGGATGAAAAGGGTCATTTCCCTTTCCAGATTGACTTAATACCTCTCCTAAGGCGCTCGCCAAGGCATCAACATGAAGATTGAAAGGCTTATTAAAATCCGGCAAGGACAAAACCGGTTCCTCGCACAGTAAACGTTTCAAGGTCTTAAAAGTCAGATGCTGCTCCCCGCCCCATTCAAATTTTTCTCCCTTTCATTTTAGCCTATCCAGCAGTTCAGCAATCTCAGACAGGTTGGGTATGAATCTAGCGTAATACTCGATCATGCCCATACATTTTTGTACTCCTCTCACTGTCGTAGGCCTAGGGAAATTCAAAATCGGCTCCACTTTCTCAGTATTAACTCTCAGCTGCCCATCTCCTATAATGTATCCCAGGAATTTTACAAATCTTTTCCCCAGTTCTACTTTCTTAGGATTTATAGTCAGGCCCGCTCCCCTCAAAGCGTCCAGCACCCTCCTAACGTGCTGTAAATGTTCTTCCCAAGTTTCACTGTAAATTATGACGTTATATATATTTAAAGAAGTACTAATTTAAATTTCATGTCCTTTAACACCTGATCTAATACCCTACTCAGCGCCTGGCTGCCAAAGTTACTCCCCATGGGAATTCTTGTGAATTTGAACTGCGTCCAGGGCGTACTAAAAGCGGTAAACTTCCTACAGTCTTCGTGAAATTGAATTTGATAAAAACTGTTGTTTAAATCTAACGTAGTGAAGAACTGAGCTCTCCCTAGATGGTGCAAAGTCTCTTCAACTGTAGGAAGAGGAAACGGATCAACTGGCACCATTTCATGTAATTTTGCATGATTTACCACTAAACGGAAATCCTTTCCCCTGGTTTACTTACTAAAAAGCCGGTGAGGAAAATTCAGAGGTTGAGGGCACTATTACTACTGCTTGTAATAATTTTGTCACCTTATTCCAGTAATGTTCTAATTTTATCGGAGAGCACTGAAAAGGGCGACTCCTGAAGGGAGTTGTGTTGGACAAGTAAAACTAGTATGGAATAACATCGCATTTCCCAATTTTCTCCGTAATAACATTGGCGTAATCTCGCAAGATGCTTTCCATTTCGCACTGTCTAACACTCTCCTCCCTCGAGACTGCGTGTAACGTCACACCTTTCCATTGCCCCAGGTGCACTAGAATCTGAGGATTAAACCCGAACGACATAATACCACTTCGGAAATTCACTGTTGCCTGTACAAAGCGCAAGAAATCCAACTCCATCACCGCCTCCACACTCAAGTCTTTAACAACTGCAAAACTGAAATTCCATGACAACCCCTCTATTTTACAATGTAACTTAATACTACCCTCACTACACAAAGTAGCACCATTAGCTGTAACTAAACGGGATTCATCGCCAGATATCAATTTACTCCTTAAGGAGACGTCTAATTTTACCATTCGCTCCCATAACTTCCCACTAATTATGCTCCTAGTCGCTCCCGAATCCACTAAAGCCCATTCACTCAAGAATTTTCCTTCCCACCCCCACGTCACCCATATCATGTTACTTACACCTGAGTTCTCTTTCCTGTGCTTATTCTGATGTAAAAGGGCTACAAGGTCGCACTCCCTTCCAGCCCTAGCTTGTTTCCCGGAAACTGCGCTCTCAGGTGTCCTGTGTTATTACACTTGAAACACCGTTGATCCTCAACCCTTATTTTGGCCGTCTGGCACTTGGCTAACCAGTGCCCTTTTCCACCGCAATTGGCGCACCTTCCTAGTCGACCAGTGTACTCTCGCTGTAATAATTGCGGCTTTTCCTCTGCCTTCCGCAGTTCCACAGACATCACTCCATCCCTTAGCTCACTCCTTTGCCCTCCTGAACCCTTCTTTTCTGATGCAAATTCCTTAAAATATTCTATTCGCATTTCCCTGCGGCCCTGTAGATCCACTGCCAACTTCTTCTTTTACTCCAACAAGGATATAGGGTAGGCACATAAAATTGCATTCGGCCCTCGTCATTGGGGAGATATTTTCCATAATTGAGGCGATTAAGTCCCGTTCCTCTCTTGTTTCCCCCAAGGCCCTACTATAATCAATAATAGACTCTACAAATGCTATAAAGGTTTCGTTCAGTCTTTGGAAGCGTTCTACATGCTGATTTACACTTTGGAATCTAACTCCGGCCGGACAAATTCTATTTAATACACTCTGGCGAAAACAAGCTACTTCTACATCTGTCCTCATTTGACAAAATCTCCGCCAAAACTTGTGCCAAAGGTCCCATACATTTCACTGCTAGACCTACCAACAATCACTTTTCTGGAACTTGCTGCAGGTCCATATTTCATGACAATTTGATAAAGAAATCCAAAATATGTTCTACCTCCCAGCTGTCCACGCAAGGTAAAGATTTTATTAAATCCTTCACCCACCGATCGTTATTTTCGTTCCCACTGCCTCTCCCGACCCGTGAAACATCCTTCCATTTCTCTTCTTCTTCCCGAAACCACGTAATGGCCGTTTGACGCAGCTCGACTGTGGTTTGATTATCCGTCACCTCCACACCTCGCTCGGTCAAATAAATAACTAAATCCGCCCGCCGAAGGAGGTATTAAAAATGTTATGGTGCAGACATGCATCGAGATACACGCACACACAGCCCTCCCACCACAGCAGACAACGTGCTTAGTATTACTATCAAACCCACTACTCGCATTTCGTTGCTCGAGAGTGCCACCAAAACACCTTTTGCCCCTTGAGGGAGCAGAGTGGCGCAGTGAACTTGAACCGTTCTTACACTAAGAGGCCCAAGATGCTGAAATTCTGTCTCACCTTAACTTCATTCAAAAGCATGATCAATGCTTTCATCACTCGCGGGGCAAATCCCCTCCTACTGAGTA
This sequence comes from Medauroidea extradentata, assembly GCA_003012365.1. Taxonomy (NCBI): domain Eukaryota; kingdom Metazoa; phylum Arthropoda; class Insecta; order Phasmatodea; family Phasmatidae; genus Medauroidea; species Medauroidea extradentata. The sequence goes on from PNEQ01126188.1 coordinate 47,381, forward strand.
ATCATACTTGCTTATTGCGAGTTACTAAAAGATCCACTCTCGAGCAAAGAAAACAAGCCAGCTAAGTTGAGAACTTGCATTTAATGCCCACTTTAAACAAAATACAAACACCATAATACACTCGCCAATTGGGCCAATACACTAATTGAACACTCCTTGACATTCACTTTATGGCCCATCAGAAACTTCCTTACCACACGACAATAATTACCACGACCTTGGAAATTTTGAGCACTTAATTCCTTTAGTTAACTCCATTCATGCCATTCACGCCCCACTTCCAATTGATAGATTCGTGAATAACTAATCGGAGGTCACAGATGCAGTTTTTAAACTTCCCCGAAGCTTAGAGTTGGAACACAGACTAGAAGAAACCCAACTCGGCCGACGTCCAACCACGACCGGTTTAATAGGCATTTACCAGGCACTACACACTCCACATGTACCTCCTCAGTCTTGAATTAAGGGACAATCAGCAGCACTGGTAATCAGACCTCATCATTTTGAGGGACGGGAAGACTCACCCATAACTTCGCTGACCGGAACATAAGCCACTCCTAACAGGAGTAACTGTTAGACGATCCTTACACCCATGACTTTTCAGGCCACATGGTCGCAACCTGCAACCCTCCTGCACACCAACGACCGCCTCGTTGCTCCTTCCAAAGCCTAATGGTTCACCTCTAAAACCCTCTTAGGCTACTAGCGCATGTGAAGTACACTCCACCATGACCTGCTTTAGAGTGAGCGCCCTCCACTCACATCGCGAGTCCTCAGCACGCCTCACCAGCGCCCCTACCGCCGGCAGATGGAACTAGGTCTCCCCCCCTCCAGGCTCTCCCCTCCATGGCCAGTGGAGCAGCAGGACCGGAGGAAAAGGGCAAAATACAGCGCTGTCAACCGGGGCGACCCTTCTCTCTATTAGATCTACCGGGCAGACAAACCCGTAGAAATACAGGAACTCAACTTAATCAAGACTAAACCCCCAAAAATAAGACCCTTTAAAACATAACTGAAACACTAAGAGAGCACTAAAACCTACCCCGAGACCCCAGGGGTCGCTAACCAGCGTCTGGAAAAAGACATTAAACCGGTAACGGCCTGCTGTCTTTTTGTATATTGGAGACACTACAGGACAGTCCAGACAGTGGTCGGACAACTTTCTGATAGTCAGTTGACACTTGTGTTTGCTGGGTTATTTTATGTATGTGGTTGTTCCAGATACACAATGACACTGTGTGCCCCTTCTATTTTGATACATGCTAAAAATGTCTTTATTGATTGCAATATACACTATATAAACACTTGATTTTACTTTAAACTTGTATTTATAACTTTATATTTTGTCGTGTAGGCTAGTTACACATCTATAGTATGCTAAATGTGACATATTTTTATTACAGTCTTAATTCCACAGGGCATATATTGTTGATGGCTTGCTTCGATCCCAGCAGCGGCTGTGTCCATGTTCTGATGTAACAATTTCTGTAATCTTTATTTAAGTATTAGCAGTCTGTAATTATTAGCTTAGCAGATTTTGCCACTTTTGAGAATCATTGCACTGACATGTGACATAACATATACACAGACAGAGACGTCAAGCTCGGTTACTGCTATGCATGTAGCCTTGGTGATGCCAGGGGCAGTGCAGATGACATGTCTCTGCTACAGTAGTTACCCACTGCGGTTACACTAGAGCTGCAATTTATGTTCAATAGAAGTTTTGAATCGCTGGAAAGATTATTTGAAATGGCCTGCCAATTTTTTTAACAAAACCGTTGTCATGAGTTACTTGTTAAATCGTCCAATTGGCTGGATTAATTTTGACTCTGTTGTATTTTTGTACTAAATACATTACATCCAATTAAACATTTGTAATCTTTACACACTCTACTATGCAAATTTCTTTTTTACGAAGTTATTTTCCAGGTTCTCAGTGCTGATGTGACGTGACACACTTGAAAATAAAAAAAAATACTTATTTACCTAAAAGAATAAGACATATTCTCTCTGAATTACAAGCATCATCACACTTATGCCTACTCCAGTAGCTTTTTTTAGGTAGTTTATTGGCAGCTAAATTTTTTGTTTACGTGCTGGACCAAATAAGATACCATTTTTTTACTTACCATATTGTGAACGGGATGTTCTTATCTTTATCAAAGTTACAGAAAGTTGCCTATTCCATAACCATACAATGTTAAACCAAGGGTAACCCATACATAGCAAACACCAACAGCTTGTTTTATAACTTGTAACCAACAGAGTTTAAATTAGTTAAATATGTGTGTTTGTGCACAAAACAGTTAAGCAAAGATCGAAAAATACTTTTTATAAAAACAAAAAGAAAGTTTTATGCTTAAAAAACTACAATTGCATATTTGGACAAATGTAAAAGTACATACCAAAAGCCAACAATGTTGCAAACATTAAGCCAAAGGTTTTAAAGTTAAAAAAATTTGTTTTCTAAGAAAGAATAACATAAAATTCTTAATACCCAATGAAATTGGGTATGAACACTTTTTACTTTTCCATTTAAATGTGTTTATGGTTCAGCATAAATTGGCAAGCTAAAATGTGGCATTCATTACTTCAAAGTAAATTATTTTTAAAAATTTATAAATATTTATATTTTGTACTGTGTACTAAAACCAGAAGGACACTTCCTAGTTTATGGGTAATGTTGGCAATCTGGTTATAACATCAAAAAAAAAAAAAAAAAGGCATATTCGAAACAGAAATCGGCTTGTACTTGAGCATAAAATATTTCCATGCACCCCATTTTTATGAATCAGAGATGATGACACACTATCTCGAAGGTTTAAAGAATATACTAAATATTCATGTCGTCTTCTACGCAGATGAGTTACAGCCTACATATTTCCTTATGCTTAAGTGGTTGAGAAGAAACTGAAACAATATAATGGAAGAGCAATGTGTTTGTTCGTAAACTCAAAGCAAGATTACTCCAGGAACAAATAAAAATACATTTTAAACTAAAGCACTGTTCAATTGTAAAGTTTTGTAAATATGTAAATATACATTAAGAAACATACTACTATGAATGTGTTATGTATTTGTGTATTAATGGAATTGTGGTAAATCACATGTGCAGTGCCAGGATTACCTGAAGCCATATGGGAGAGTGTCTGGACATAACTGCACACTGCCAGCAAGCCAACAAACACCTCTCCTTTCACCATTACTTTCATCATCTGAGCAATCAACCATATATTGTCATTGGCCTTCAATATATTTCCATGCTGCCACCTAACATCCTATCACATAAAAAACGTTCTGAGCCCAATTGGGAGGCACCAGTCATTTGTAGATCTCAACAAGGATAGTGAACTTACCTACCTTGCTAAAGAGTTTCTGTTTACATATGTCACAGAGTTTGCTTCGGGTTCAAGCACATTGTAAAAATGGTAAAAAGATGCTCATAAAATACTTCCAACAGTGATTTGAGGTATCACCACAAGGAATATACGATGAATATCATCTGCTTTCTTTCCAAAAATCCCTGTAAAGAATCTAGTAACTTGCTAGTTGAGATATGAAATGTGTCCATACATTAGAGAGCTTGATCGTGGCCTCAGACAACAAGTATGTCTGTACATTTGAGGACTAAATCGTGGATTTAGATGACTGTGGGCTAGATGTAATCCGTAATATAAGGCTCATAAACTGTATTTTCATTATTATGGCACTTGAATATTACAGACAGTGTTATGTAAATGTTGATTGAGAAGCACGTACAGAAAACTCATTGTTTGTCTTCTATTGATATTGTTCTGTTTTGCAGCTAATTGCTAGTTGTGTTTTTCTTTATAAATCTGTACACGCTATGTCTATATAATACTATTAAGTTAGTAAACATTAAACAGAAATTGCATTTATAACCAGTTTCTAAAAAGTAACACACACAATGTACAGTCATAATATGTAGCACTCACTACAATGCTACTATTCGGTGGTGGTGACTTTGTCCCTCTCAAATTCTTTCCATACACTTTCTGAAGTTTCCTTCTCCCTCACAGTTACCAAATCGTCCCATAAAACATTCCACTCTCTCACCAACCTAACCATTCAGTTCTTCTCTTCACCTTCTGAATCTTCTGACTGATTTGCCTTCCTTTAGTTAGTTATCCAGCAACCTAGACTTCCCCATTCTCCCTCACCATTTACCACCCTGTACAACCTAATCAGTCTTTCCACTATCCTCCTGTCCCTCAATGGTTTTCATCTCCACAGAGAGATGTCGCTGGCATAACTGCAACAAGCTTATCAGCATGAAAAAATGAAGTTTTAAAGAATTTTAAATATGGAAAGTGTAAAAAAATAGTACAAAATCTAATTCTTTGTGACTGGTGTGATGATTGTTATAGTTTTGAGAAATATTTTGATATGGAAGATGAAAATATCCCAAGTAACGAGTGGATATGCAATAATTGTTTGTCAGATGAAAGTGTAAAAAATGACTTAACAAATGAGTTGATACTTCCTTTATACAGGTAATAATGTTCCATGTACTTATGGTAAAACGTATAATTCAAGTAAAATCATTGACGTTCGACAATCAGAACTACAAGAAACTTAATTTAAAAATTACCAACTCCAGAGATAAATATTAACATTAAGTGATAAATTAATGGAACATGAATTCGTGGAGTCTAAGGAAGCTAGTAGGCCATCAACTAACACTGTGTCTAGTGTACATGTAAGAAATATATATAATGTTCTAAATGCTTTGCAAACAGTGCCAAGACATCGAATGAGATGAAGCCATCTAGAGCCAAGAAATCAAGCCTGCTCACCAACTAACAATCTTGCTTAATGGAAGACTTGGCTGAGGGAACTGGCAGTACTATGGCAGCATCAGGTCAGAAAATGTTTTGGATTTGTGAAACGAAATTCTAAAATTAATGAATACAGAAAGTTAGCCAAAAATCTAGGGAAAGGGATGTAATATCTTCTGGTGCAACTAACACAACAAACAACAAACTACAAACTACAAAAATTAGTCGAATAATGTTAGGTCCTAAGGACTTTGATACTAAAATCAAATAATACAAATGTTGTATGTGGCATACCTTTATGACATGATCTAATGTATTAGTCTATTGTAAATAGGGAAAAAGAATATAAACAGCAGTACTGAAAAAATTAGGTAAAGTATTCAATGGAGAAATTTCCTACTTTTATAGTATTTTTATTTTAAAAGTACTTTAAATTTGAATATAAATACCACACTTTTATTTGTGACAGTTTAACAAAAGAAAAGTGTAAATAAAAAGACTGTTCAGTTAACAATAAGTGCCACCATATTGATGTCCCCGTGACATCATTGTACTGTTATTGCATGTCTGTTTACACAAATTCTACAGCAACCAGTGGCGGTTTGTGATATTGGGCTGCAGGACTGCAGCCCTACCTGATTATTTGCGAATTACAGTTAATAATTTTCATTTTCACAGCTGGTGTTATAGAAGATAATTTGTAATGACATCTTTTGAACTACCTACTTGCCAAAACCATCAACAGATCGCAAAGTCTGAGGAATTCGAGAATGTTTTAAAGATTTACTTGTGCACGTGTCTTCTGTCTCTGGCATTCTGAACTAGGCAGGGCTGGTGGCAAGCAGCCCATCTGACCTTGCTGGTGCATGTGCATTGTGCGCCCCAGTCTGGCAAACCCTAGAATAAGGAGGGGGGGGAATGTCTGGTACATAATGCGCATGTGGGCTGCCAGGCTTGCTGCCCGCACAATGCGCCATGCAACACTGCACTAACGACAGATGCAACTTGTCACTCAACATCACTGCTGTCAATTGTACCGTGACCTGTCCTACATACTGTAGCGCTTCCTACGAACTTTTCACATTTTTTTGTACCAACTTAGTTAATTAGTAAAAAAATTCTAATATTGTAACTACACTGTACACACAGTAGAACCTCAATTATCCGTGATAGTGCAGGGGACGAGAAAGTCAGATAGTCAAATTTCACGGTTGATTGAGTCATTAGTTTATCTTATTTCAAACCGTGACTCATACGTGGTTATTATCAACGGGAGTTGTTGCTATCTTATCTGCTACCACGTAGCAGTCACTGCAATTATCTGACTGCTGCACGTCAGTCAGACGTATGCTCTGAAGCACAAATTTAATGAAAAATTAATTATTTTAACATACAATACTGTACTGTATTTGTCGCCATTACAGATGATCCAACACATAAATCAAGACAATTTTGAAGGTACAAAATCTTGAAAAAAAGAAAATGAATTATTGATCCCCAGTCGAAATATAACATTTATCGTTTACAATAAAGGAGTTTGGCTGAAGATATTAAGTAAGTGATTTTATGGGGCGCATAGACACAGAAATCATTGACGATGTACGAAGGAGAACAAAACAAGCAGCAGCTGCTGCCTGCGGTGCACTACTTGGCAATGCTGGACTGAGCCAGCAGCCTCACCTTGCCAGGTCATTGCATGCCTGCATGCTGTTTCTGCTGCCCGGCCAGCTGCCAGCTACTCAGCCACTTCTAGAAAATATAGTGCTCAATTGAAAAATAAATTATTTATGCCACTTTTACACATGTACGCAAATAAGCAAATACTTAACTGTAATCATTAATATAAAGTTATATTAGTTCTTTTTCAGATTTCAAGATTTTTATTTTGTACTCGACAAATAGTGGCACACACAAATCTACGGTACCTACAACCTAGTTTTCTCTGTTCAAGTCTTGCTGACGAGAGAAAGGATCTAGATGCATACTCCAGTTGTATTGATCATCAAGCAGCACATGTGTCGCTGCGAGGCATAAGTGGCCTGTCACAAATATAACGCCTATTAAAATTATGAATGGTAAATTTTATTAAAAAAATGGGCCAATTGTTTTCATTTGTGACTGAACATGTAATAAATTAATCGGCACACCCTCTGCCCTCTTCTGTTGAAACCATTTTAATAAACAGGAGTCCAGGCTGCTGAAAGTCAATTCTTTCATAGCCTTGCGTTTATCCAAGTGACTTGAACTGTCTGCTGCAGTATTTTATGATGTATCATACTGTACCGTTTTTAATATCGTACTTCTCCGCACACTGAAACCATTCTATAATTTTAAATTTACTCTGTATGGTTAATACCACTCAGGTTTCTGTGCAGTTCCCGAAATTATTCCGAACACTAATGTTTTACAACAGTGCTACTGTCCGCCAAATTCTACTACTTAATGCATCAACTGTCGTGGGTGCGCACATTATGAACTCTAAACAAAGCTGTGCACCGCGTTTGTGTGCTGTCGCCTCACTGCCGCGTAGGAATGTACACTCTGCTCACACGGACAAGCGCGCAGAAGACAGTTTGTTCAGATTAAAATAGACTATTGCCACAAACAAATGAAAACAAGTGTGCCTTACTTTATACTGTATATTAATAAACACAAATGTGCACGCTTAACCCAATATATGGACGGAAACTTGTGAAGTTACCAGAATTTCACAGACACATTAAAAAAACTGTTACAGTGTAAAAATTTATTTGCATGATAAAAAATTGTGGATAATACCTAATTGAATAATCGAGTCACGGATAATCAAAGTTCTACTGCCCTTTTTCTCTTAAAACCCAGCTGAAACATATTTTAAAAAAAACTGCTCTAAAGTAGCATGTTTCTACATGTATGGAATTTTTAAACCAATTACGCCAAACAGAATAGTTTATTTGTAATATTCTGCCATAAAATCACCTCAAATTGCAACAGTTTTCTCAAGGTGGAATGCTAAGTTTTAGATCTTAATCCTTCACGCCTAGGTGTTACAGTATACATTTTTGCAGCCTATTATTTCACACGAGTGAGTAAGAGTGACAAAGTTTGGTCAGCTCTTAACAGCGTGGTCTTCGGCGCTGGTAAGGTGTGACATGAGGTGAGTATGGAGCAGCGCTGAAATGAAATAGCAGGAGAAACGGGAGATCCCCAAGAAAACCCGCCGACCAATGGCATCATCCGGCACGGTTCCCACATGTGAAATTCCGCGGACAGACCCCGCCGGGAATCGAAACCGCCGGGAATCAAATCCAGATCGCCTTGGTGGGAGGCTAGACGTTGACTCCTTAATCACCACTGCCTCTATTTCACACAAATTAATGAACTTAAAAATACATAGTGACATTGTTATTTGTTTTTAATGAACATACTTTATAGCCGAGCACTTTACCAAACCATATGGCAAAGAAGTAAAATATTTAACTCATAGACAAAAATTTTTAAACTTTTTTTTCTGTCCGGCCACCACCATAACCATTTATCATATACAAACTTCCTTTTCAGATACCTTCAAAATCTGTCTTATTTATGATTCCGCAGTAGACAAGACAGAAGGACATAAAGAAATGTACCCACTTTATACACGAAAATTTCATAATAAGGGAAATTACCATTAGAACATCCATTCCATATCTAATATTTCACTAAATTTATTGAGATATTTAGGTGGCTTTTAATATTTAAGGTCTTACGAGTTATTTTCTATTGTTTCTTTATATTTTTATATTTATAAAAGTCATTGTTTGAAGTCTCTTACCTCCCTCCTTGCATACGGCCCTTTACCCTATATAGGTCTTTAACGATAAATTGAGCACTGCATAACAAGTTATAGCGAAATTTTTTGTAAGAAAAGGATAACAAATGAACTTCATGTACAAGTAACGGGTATCCACACATTAGTTAAGTGACCATTTAGTTGAAACATGTTTTTGACTTAATATTTTAATTTTCAGATACAGTGAGGTGTAGTTAAATTAAAAGTGAAAAAAAAAAAAACATGAACTATAGTGCACTAAATTAACGGTGCAGTTTTGTTAAATGTGAAACATTGTGACTTGTGAACCTTAAAAACAGCTGAGCTATGATGTCGATCCGATGTCTGTACAGCACTCTCTGATGTGATTTCGACTTGGCGTAGCTTTCCACGTAGCTACCCTTGTTTTTCTGTACCGAATTGCTACTTCAAGTGCTCAACACAGTAATCCAAAGGTATGTTACATTTGATAAATTTATGTTTGTGGATTGATAGTTTTGTTCTAAAAAAATTACAGTAATTCAGAGGCATGTTAAATTTGTTAAGATTATTTTCGTGGATTTTGTGAATTTTGGTCAAAAAATTAATACCTTGAAATGTTTTAAACAGTTTGAGAAAATGAAATAGCCGTAACTTCTTGAAACGTTACTTAATTTCCTCTACTAGGGACTAGGGAGACCCCTTAACGGAACGTTTCTTTAAAAAAATATTTTAAAATCTACCAAAAATATATTCAATGTTTAGACACGAGAACTGCTAAAATAGCACTATTTTACACCTTGAAATCCAAACTTTTCTGGAGGAGGGGCCCCAGGCCCCCCTCATTTTATTGAGGAATAAGTGTTTCTCCTCTATGCAGCCCTACCTATGTCAAAATCTACTAGTCGCACCTGACAGCAACTTACATTTGGTTCATGAAATTGCATTAAATCCAGTTGTTTACGTGTTAAGAATGGGTATGGCTGTATTTCCGAAAGAGTTATAAATGTGTTTAGTAGCTCATTTGTGCAGCAATACAATTAAGTTCACGCCAAATGTAATATAACTACAACACCATGTGATAATGCAAGGTGGACTGCGTGATTTCTACACAAGACCTGAAACAGTCTGGTATTAGTGATGAATGTACAGTTTGTGTATGCAGTGATTATTTCAGTGTATTGTGTAAGCCTACAGTATGATGTGGTTGCCATAGAATAAATAAGTTGTTACAAGTCAAAATTTATGGCCACTCTCACATAAGAGAATGAAGAATAGTTCACTAGCGCTTTCTCGAACAGGCCGACTCTACTTTTGATTGTTATCATATTTTTTTACAGTTGATTTGTGGATACTGGACAAGAATTGACTACTCGGCAGTCAATTTGTATTGCGTCTCTGAATGATCTCATACTGGGTTTCCAATTATTCAGAACTATAATATCTTTTCATTGTGGAATAGCGTAGTCAGGCGTCGCGTCGGTGCACAAGAGGCCTTGGGTTTGAATCCCGACTCGGGCATGGATGTTGTGTTGTTCTTTCACCACCCGCATCGGCACTTGAAAACATTGTTGTTAAAGGGGCGCAAAACCCCCTCACCAATTTTTCTAAATCGCAGTGCGAAGCAATGATTTTTAATTTTTCTTTTCAATGTTCGGAACAATTTTATTTGCAACCCTGAATTTTTTGCACATACCAGAACAGAATAATTTTCCGTTTATGTGTCATTGTAACCCTTAGTTACCATCATTTCACAAGCACCATACTGAAAGGTTTGTTTACGACACACGTGCGTGCCTGGCTTGCAGGGTGAAGAGGGAGGAAAGATAAAGAAGTGAGAGGTCGGCCTGCTGCACTGCATCTTTACTCGCGCGTCGCGCGCCTTGCTAGCAACATTTTACCATACGGAACTTGCCAGATATTTACTGTGGGATTATTAAAGGCTAAGTAGCGATGGATGACTACGTTATAAAGTTTAATACTGTTCTAAAATGTAATGGGATGTATTTAAATCCAGCAGAAACTATTTTTATATGTCTTTTAACCAAGAAATTATTAAATAAAAATTATTATATATTTTTTTAAGTTCTGTCAGAATTATCCGAAGTCCGGGACATCGAGGTCCAAGTTATCCGAAGTCTGGGACATCGAGGTCCGAGTTATCGAGGGTTCACTGTACTTCATTAATTCTTATGGTTCCTTCAGGTATGAACTTCTGCACATGCATACTGTTCTGTTTTGGGCCCTATTTTGTTTTTAGTGAATGATAAATGATTTGTCAAAATATATTAACTGTCAGTCAATTATTTATGCAGATAATTCCATATTTGTTGATACAAAATGTAGTTTATATGAATGAATTAATATTTCAACACAAACAATAGCTAAGGCATGATGGTAGTTCAAACAAGGACCGCTCTAAGGGGGGATATCCCCCCCCAAGCAATCAGGTCGAAAAAATAATTGAATCTGAGATGACAAAATGATCAAATCGTGGTAAGGCAGGGAAGAGGGAAAGATAGATGCCCATAAACATAGGCAGGACTCTCTCAAGGGTTGGCATGACTGGCCAGTGAAAGTTTTATGGTCAAAAGCATAAGGGAGGAGAAGAGTTTTCAAGTTTAACCGATGGTAACACGTGTTCTGTCAAACAAGGCAGTATATTCTTGTAGTACTATGAGAGTGGTTTTTTATCGCCGCCATCCAGCAGCAATGAGTTTGGCAGTTTTCATCTTGTGACTTACATTTTCAATATGTATGTAAAGAAATGGAATGTTAATATCTTATCTTTTAAAAATTGTGTTAAGTACTTTTTATCTTAAAATATACCTCTAGAAAAATAGCTGTTTACATTTAGCATTTATCCGTGAAATGTCTATACACTTTTCTGCAGCAGGCAGTTTAAATTTGCTGTTATGAACCTTTTATTCAGTGTAAGCATTTTCTTAACATTAATTTTTCATTTACGAATGAAAACAAATTCTATAATTTGCATTCCTTCATTGATGAAGTATGCTCATATTATGCAAAAATTAATTTTTTTTATTAACAGTTGCATTGTTGCAACTCAACTGACAATTGAAATGGGTTTCAATTTTTCATAAATGAATTAGTTGGTAGTTCTTTCATTTCATTATTAATTTTAACAAAAACTTTTATTTGTTAAAAATGACATAGTGTAACATCTATATCTGCAATATTGTTATTTACGATACTGACGAGACTTTCTTTACAGTGAATTCTGAACTTAAACCTTTGATGTGTTTCGAGAATTTCACAAACTAAGTATGACATCACATTCAATTTATAATAAAAATTTTGTCATTAGTATTGCTTGTTGCAGTCTGCAGAAGTGTGTGTAAATGTTCTTATCACTGTACGTATTCTGAATTTTATGACGACACCTATGTTGCCAGAAAAGTTGGTAGCTTATATTTGTCTGATTGTCTGAAAACATTTTAAGGCCAGTTTTACCACCTAGTGCTAAATCTTGCAGTTTGCAAGCCTCATGTTAAGCCAATTTCCGGTCAAATGTTCAGAAGTAGTTTACCACCCATATTTGACTCCTTGTTAAGTAGCTAAAGGAGTAGCAGGAAGAGTAGTATTGTTTTACAACTGCTGGTTACCAAGCTAATGGCTAATTGGGGCATGCAGTTGCATTGCTTGTGAGCCTGCAAGTAAAATATGTTGGTGAATATTATGTATCAGTTGCAAATATCTTTAACTATTGTGACGTATATAAGACATGCGTGGAAGAAATGGGGCTGTGCCAAGCGAATTAATGAATGTTTCATAAGTATTCGGGCGTTTTCATTTCATGGTTTGAAAAATATGACGTGATATGTACAGAGGTAAGCAATGACTGGATATTTGATTTATTTCTTTATCTGATAATACTGTTATGGCTCGGCAATATTTCTTTGTCAAAATAGTTTGTTGTTTGTATACAAGTTTACCATCCTTAAGATTACATATTTGTATGTTTATTATCAGGATGATACGTGTTTACGTTAACATAGATATTGTTTTATTTCTTATGATAATATTGAACAATGATAAATGGGAGTTATCCGAGCCACTGTTCAATGAAATTGTGTGGTCCGATTCTTACATGTGAAATTCCGGGATTGAACCCACTGGGATTTGAAGCAGGACCATCTTGATGGAAAGTTGATGTAATGGTTGTAAAATTTGTGTACTTTCATTTGTTGTTTAAAAATAGGGATAGTGACTATGTAGATAGTATGGAAGTTAGTTTTTCAGTGCTTTCGAAATTTGAAAAAAATAAGCAGCCTAAAATGTGTATTAAATAATCGTTAGGCCTGCATAGTTTTGACGCTAATATGTCAACATTTATACCCAAATTTTTTCTTTCAATAAATGTAATGTTTTTTTTAGATTATTGCACCTAAAGTACCACATATTTTGTAATGAAAATAAACAAAAATTAAGCAAAATAAATTTTTGCAACCATCAGTGCATAATTTTTCTAAAAGATGTGACTGTGCACAGCCAGAAATTTTTTCAAAGCATTCTGATAAAAACTATTTTAATTATTTACACCAAAGTATAAAAAAATTACCAAGCATGGCCTCAATGCTGTGTTATCGTAGGTCGTGTTTAGAGATTAGGCCTAGTTTTATTCTATAAGGTGTATTGTAATGTATGTTTAACTTTGCCATGGTATTTAGTGGACAGGTAGAATTTTAAATTACAGTTTTGTTGTAAGGTGGTGCCAGACAATTTGTATTGCTGTTGCTGTTTCATATATAATTGTTCTCCTATCGTCACAAGAGTCTGATGATTTATAGGTTGTCAAATGAACCATTTAGACTTGTGACAAATATATACATATTTCATGCTGAAAATCAATTACCTACGAATCACAGGACTGTGTAGTGATGCCAAATTTTCACTCTCAATTTATTAGTATTGAGCTTTTAAATATTCTACAGAGAATGAAACTTACCGAAACACATTGAACACAAACATTAATAACACATTAATTGGATCCCCTTAAAACAATCTGTCGCGACATTGTGCAACAATACCATAGGTTGATACCTATATTAGCTAGTACAAAGCAGTGATATGTTTTATGAAATTCCCTGATGATTTTCAATAATTTAACTATCTGAATTAAGTAATTTAGATATTTTATTTTGCTGTGACATATCTCAATATTTCATTATGCATTACTTGTTAATTTTCTTTGTAAATAGGTGCACTAAACTGGTATAGTAGCCCTTTTGCAACTTCCCACTTATCTGAATCCCTGCTAGAGATCTACTTTCAGGGTGGTTTCCTATGTAACCTTCTGCCTCATAGGGCAAAATGTGCTACAATACAAGTAGACAATATTATTTCCTGTGACCTTTGCCTGAATCTTGCTGAGTAAACATGATAATCTCTGAAAGTTCCTAAATTTACTATAGGAATGCAAATTCATTCAAGATTTCTCTATCTGTATAATACTAATTTTACATACGGTATGTGATTTAATAATGAAAACATATTAACTATTACTTCACTATCCATTACTAATGTACGAAATTTGTTAGTGACATTATTGTAATGTACGTTTATTAGACAACATGTACTAAACAAGTGATTAATTATAAACAGCTGCATCACACTAAGAATCATTTTTCAACTCTATTCAAAGACTTGATCCAAAACGTGTGAACTTACCCACAAATGTAAATAATATACAGGGTGCAAGGAAATTAATAGCCCAAACTCCGGGAGGTGATTCCTCATGAAAAATGAAGACGACATTGTATAGGACCTTTTCAAAAAATGTTAATATTAAGGGCGGAATAAGCCCTTGAAAATCGAGTTTGAAAATCGTTGTTTGTCAACAATTAAAAAATGGTTAGGAGTTAAATTACAATACTTTGAGTGGGGTTATGCATTATTGAGATCTTAAACGTGTAAAAGTTTCAGCCCTCTAATTGTCCCCTTTTATGAAAATAATAGGGGTTGCCTCCCTTATATCGCATAAAATTACGTTGGTGTTTCGGTTTGTGAACATTACGTGTTGTCTTATTGGGCTGTACACCGCAAGGAACAAAAAAGTTCCTCTTGTCGCAAATGCCTAGAATGCACGGTTTACCAGAAAATGAACACTGTTGTTCTGTACCTGGTATGTAGGCATAATGTGCTACATCCAATAAAAAAAAATGGGTTTTTACCATGTTCTCGGGAAAATACAACCCCTGATGCAGTTGTTGAAGTACATCGCCAAATACAGTTACATAAGCGTAAAAACAAAAACATGCAAATGCGCGACTCGGTTAATTTGGTAACAACTGTTGTTTAGCAAAATGTACTGATGTGATTATTTTTAAGACAGGCATCCGCGAACGTCTGTTTCGATAAGAAATAAATAATACCGTATCGGGGATGCACCCTAGGGGCAGGGATAACTCAAAACAGGTTGGTGGCATTCTGATTTTGGGCCTGTACGCTGTCATCATCTCCCTGCATTGTGACAATGGAATAAGACCGTATGAGGGAGCGTTGCCGGAATAAAAGGGTGGGGAAACGGGAGTTCTCTGAGAAATTCTACCGACCAGCGACATCGTCCTACACGATTCCCACTTGCGAAAAACTGGGGTTGTAATTAATCTTTAATGGTGTCATGTACCGGATATGTCTCGATAATACGCTACTTAAACTGCTAGACAATGCACCACTGGTGATCCGACAGAACTTTTGGTTGTAGTTGAATGGTGCGCCGCCTCTATTCTCACTTAATCACAACATTTCGATACAGGTGTATTGACCGCGGTGAACCTGTTGCATGGCCACCGTATTGCCCTGATCTAAATCATCTGGACTTCTTTTTTGTGGGGGTACCTGAAAAGTGATGTGTATCAGGCCCCAATTGTGGACGAGGACTTGGTAGCAGGACTCACAACTGTAGCAGGCAATGTGCGAGATTTCCCAGATATCTTTGAGCGTGTGCGTGGGTCGCTACTGCGCAAGTTGAGACTGTGCTGCGTATGTGGAGGAGGTCATATCAAACACATCCTGTGATTTAGGCAATCAGTTTTGGACTTTTCTGATGTACTGTAATGCTATTGATGTATTGCTCCTACTGTGAACGCAACTTCACACACCCTTAATTTCTAGGCGTTGTGCACCAATGTTTTTACATATCAAAGTATGTATTGTGAAATTTAGGACAGACAAATTTGTAGGTCTTGTTCATAAGGCCATACCATTGAATATCGTACACCATAAGCATCTGTATGATCATTTATGACAACCCCTGTAATTTTTTAAACTGTAGAGTGGACAAAACGTCCTGGCCGCAGAGTTGTCATTTCATAGCATTTCGTTTTTGTCATTCATCGGCATTTATGGGGGCCACTATGGTCCAGTGGTCAGGACCATATCCTCCCATCACAATGACCCAGGTTTGATTTTCACTGGCTTCGATCCCTGGTGGGTTACAGCCCCAGTTTTTTGCAAAAGGGAATCGTGTGCGACGATGTCGCTGGTCGGCAGGATTTCTCAGAGAACTCCCGTTTCTCCACCTTTCTATTCCGGCAACGCTCCATTTAGGATCTTATTCCATTGTCACAATGCATGGTGCATTTTGCTAAACAACATTTCTTGCCAAATTAAATGAGTTGCGCATATGCATGTTATTGTTTTTACTCTTAAGTAACTCCATTTTGCGACATGCTTCAACAACTGCATCACGGGTTGCATTTTCCTGAGAACATGGTACAAATCCGTTTCTTAGCGGATGTAGCACATTTTGCCTACATACCAGGTACAGAACAACAGTATTCATTTTCTGGTAAACGGTGCATTCTAAGCATTTGCGACACGAGGAACTTTTTTTTCCTTTACGGTGTACAGCCCATTAAGACAACATGTAATGTTCACAAACCGTAACGCCAACGTAATTTTATGCGATATAAGGGAGGCAACCCCTATTATTTTCATTAAAGCAGATGGTTAGAAGGCTGAAACTTTTACACGTTTAGGATCTTAATAATACGTAACACCACTCAAAGAATCGTAATTTAACTCCTAACCATTTTTTAATTGTTGACAAAAAACTATTTTCAACTACAATTTTCAAGGGCTTATTCCGCCCTTAGTATTAACTTTTTTTGAAAAGGTCCTATATAATGCCGACTTCATTTTTCATGAGGAATCACCTCCCGGAGTTTGGGCTATTAATTTCCTTACACCCTGTATATTACTGTAAAGCAGATGCAGACTATTAATTTAATTACTACACAGTCATGTGTATATAACTCTCTCTTTCTCTATATATATATAATTATTTATATATTTATATATTTATATATATATATATTTATTTATTTATTTCAGGAGACAGCGCCGAAGAAGGCAAAGCTGACATCTGCTAGAAAAATACATTCTTATTTTTCACGGACCTCTGCTTCAACAAGTCAACAAGAATACGACTTACAAGAAAGTGTTTAGCATTGCAGGGCAAGGGGTTTTTTATTATTGGTGAATTATTATTTTATGTAATCTTAATTTTATAATACAATATTTAAAATTGTAACTTTTATTTCAGTGGTCTCGGTTCCAGATAGCAAGGGTAAAGGCGCAGTTGTTTTATTCCCGTATGTTGTAGATTTCAGATAGGGTAATGTTTGTTTATGGCCAGATGGCCTTGGTAGGAGGCAGTAACGCACTTCCTTCTTGACCCTCGGGACTTTTAGCTGGGAAGCCTCGGAAGGTTGGTGAGTTTACACCGCTGACTTGTGCATGCCGACCCTGACTCACTTCCGATTGGATTGGTGTAGAGGATACATGCGGTGTGAACTCAACTGAGCTGGTAAAGCATGACCTCCCCTGTGATTGAATGGTGTATGTTGGGTCTGCGGGCGACGGTGTTCTCGGCACCTCTTGCCGCCTCCTTTTTTGTGGTGATACTCCCGAGGATGGTGTGTGGTCAGTTTTCTGTACTGGTTCCCCTTCCATGTGTGGCAGTTGCTCTTTAGCAACTCGTATGTAATCACAGTGTTTCTTTGCTGTCCTGCAGGGTCCTACCTTCGTCATGTAAGCACTGGTTCCCAGTTTCTCCTTGACCCTTACTGGTCCGGACCATCTCGGGGCGGGTCCTGTACAGTAATCGTTCCTGGTGCTGGAGAGTGGGTTCTCCTTTATGTACACATAACTCCCGGATGTTATTTCCTGTTGTCGCTTGGTGGTTGCCGGAAGCCACTTACTCATGTAGCTCCGTTGTTGTTGGCAGGCTTGCTAGTGTATGTTGCGCTGAATTTTGACCCTGCTGGGGACTGAACTCAGGGCATTTCCTCTGAGTGCTCCCAGTGTTATGAGGTCCTTCGCTTGAACCATTTCAACAGGTGTCTTACCGGTCGCTGCATTGGTCCGGTTTGGCAAACAGAGCATTATAACGGTGTTGTGGTCTGCCCAGGCAGTGTGGTCCTCCCTTAGTCGGATGCAGAGCTGGACCTTGATATCCTGGTTTTTCTGTTCCGGCGGATTAGCCCTCATGTGGTAAGCTGGGGTGCTAAGGTACTCGCACTGCCACCTCGTGCAATGGCCACGCTATTTCTTTCCTACAAACTATATCCCATTGTCTGTCAACAGTTATTCTGGGTGTCCCCATCGCTGGAAATATTCCCCTCTAGAACCCTGGCTGTGGTATGTGTGCAGGCGTTGTTCAGTGTAAACGCCTCAGTCCACCTCATGAATAGATTGGTGGCGTCTAGCAAAAATCTTTGTCGTGGGATACGGCCCCATTAGGTCAAGTGCGACCGTTTTGAAGGGTGTGTGTGGTATTCTGGGTATCTACTGTGCGTCTCCGTCCGACCGACAGGCTTTGCAGATGTTGCATATGATGCAGCATTGCATATATTCCCTGACATCCTTCCCTAGCCCTGGCCAGTGAAAACTTTTCTGTATATTACGCCAGGTCTGCTCCGTCCCCAGGTGGCCTGTTGTCACACTATTGTGGCCGTATTTTAACACTAAGGTACGAGCCTCGGGTGATTTGTAGATACGCCGCCCTCAGTTACTTCCTGCTGGACGGACTTGTAGTTCCCTGTCTATGACTCGCCAGTTCTCCGAATAGTTGTTTTCGCACGTATTGCGTCTTGCCCTTGCATCTGGTGAGCCTTCCTGCCATGTGTGTACTTTGCGCATGACGTCATCTGCGCTAAGTGATGGTAAGGGGGGGGGGGTTGTTTACAGTCTGGCATGTGGCTAGGGCCTCGTCCTATTTTAGATTGTCCACTATCATTTCGGGTGAGTTAAGGTGGCGTGAAAGTTCATCCGCAAATTCATTTGCCTCGCCTGCCACGTATTCAATGGTAAAGTCATATTCTTGTAGCAAAAGTGCCCAGCGGACAAGTTTGCTATTTTTGTTGTGCATGCTGCCTAACCATGCCAGGCAACAGTTATAAGATCGAAGCGAAAGTGGCCGATACTTCTTTAATGGATCCACAATGGCAAGATATTCGTGCTCGTTAACATGATAGTTTATTTTCGTCGGCCCAAACTTCGCACTGTGGAAATTTAGTGTACGGCGCTGTCCTGATTGTCCCACTTGGTACAAAATAGCTCCTATCCCTTCTTGCCTAGCATCAGTTTGTACCTTGATCGGCAAGGAGGCGTTAAAGCGTGCTAAAGGTTGGCAGTCCCGGAAAGCTATTTTAATATTCTGAAAAGCTGTCTCGGCTTGTGGAGACCAAACAAATTTGCGTTTCTCTGACAAAATGCCTATGAGGAGTGCGGTGATTAGTACAAAGTTTAGGATAAAGTCACGTAACCAGTTTATGAATCCAAACAGTTTACGTAATTTTTTATGAGTTTTGGGTGTGGTTTTCTGCTGAATTAAGTCCAGCTGTTCAGGTTCCAGGTTGTGGCCACTAGCGGAAACATAGTGCCCTTAAAAGGCCAGTTTTGACACCCCTATGCTAAGTTTGTCAACTCCGCAAGTTAGTCCAAACTGTTCTAGCCTTTCAAACACTAGCTGAAGGTGATACAAGTGTTCCTCCCAACTGCTGGACAAGATCAAAATGTCATCTAGGTAAGCTACAGTGAACACTCCTATATAACCATCCAAGATGCAAACTATGAGGTCTTGGAAGGTGGCAGGGGCACATTTTAGGCCAAATGGCATGGAAACAAATTGGAAGCGCCTCCCGTCTTGTGTAGTAAAGACGGGTTTTGCACGGTCTTGTGGGCGTATTGGGATCTGTCAATAACCCGACTTTGTCTATTGACGTAAACACTGCGGCAGGTCGTAAGGTAGTCGGGTGTCTTTGAGGTTTAGCATTGGAGAGGGGGGGCTGGGGGGGTAAATTGGCTGTTACTTGGCTGACTGCGCAAAAATTTAAACAGAATCTCCATTCCCCATTCTTTTTAGGTATAAGAGTTATGGGGGAAATGTAGAGACTGTTAGTAGGTTCAATGACACCTTGCTTCTACATTTCACATACCTGATTGTCTATGATGTTGTGGTAGAAGGTACCTGGGTTCCTCGGCCGCACGTACACTGGTTTGTCGTGTGTGGTAATGATCACATGTTCTGCTGCCGTCGTACGCTGCAACTGTCCCTAGTGTTGAAGAATAGAAGCGTACCAGTTCAGTAAGCCCTGCACATCCTGCTGGAGTTCTGCTGGTACCTCGTGATGAAACTGGTAGTGTTGGTGGATTGGCACCCACGGCGTAGAGCGTCCAATGCCCTTGTACACCAATGTGAAGTCGACTGAAGTGTGGCTCTATGACAGGCTGGTTTTCCACGAGCCATGGCATCTCGAGTATGAGTTCTTCACGTAACCCCAGTAATCTGAGCATTTCCATTTGGGTGGTCAAGTCCAGCACGTTAATTCTTACGTTGCACCAGCTCGTTACTTCCCCATGGTTTTGTACTGTTGCGAACTGTAATTGGCGGGGTAGCCCTTTCGTGGTGATGTCAGGGACTAACCCTTCGTGCACAAAATTGTGACTAGCAGTGGTATAAATCAACGCAATTACCGATCTGCCCTCTAGTTCCACCCTGACGCGTAATATGTTCCCGTTCCTTTCTGATATCTGTGATAGTTGCGTACTCACGTAGCTCAGATTCTGTGGACTTATGTTGGTCGGTGTGAAAGCCAGGTCGCCAACCACCCTCTTTAGTTTTCCGACCGATGGCGGGGTGATTTGGGCAGTCCTGATGTCAGTGGAATTTCTCACCCGACTGTAACGACATGGTGTGCGCGGCCGGGTCGAGATATCTCCCAGTGGCTGGTCAGTAGTCTTGGTGTGCCCTGTGGGTGGAACTGGGTTGGTACACATGGCGCCACTGCTGCTACAGGCGTAAATGGTGGTGGTCGTGATATATCTTGTATCACGAAGGTGGGAGTTGTGTTAGTGTTACTGGTATTATAATGCGGGCGGTGTTTGTGCGCCGCATGTTGGTACTCCTGTGCAGCCCTTAAGTCCTTTTCACACGCCACTGATTCCTGAGTGAACCTCTCAATACTGTTCATAGGTAAGCAGCGCAAGTGAGGGCGAATCTCCTGTGTAGCTAACGCGATAACTATCTCCGGTACTTGTATGGGTGCCTGGTCTGGTAGGAGCCTACAGAACAGCACTACCTTGCAATGCACGAACTCCTCTATTCCTTCCCTGTGTCTCTGTTTCTCGTGGTAAAGTTTGGCATGTTGTTGTACGTTATTACTGGTGGTCTGTAAATGGGCCAGTAACCGCTCGCGAAACCTGTCCCAGGGGACCTGGTATTCTCGCACTAATCCCCACCAACTAGCAGCAGCCCCTCTAAACCGGTTTGTTATCATCATATTCGTCCAGTCGTCACAATGTACCTTGTGTCTGCGGAGTTTCTCCTCGCATACATCTAGAAACGCTCGGTGGTTTTCTGTCTCCTGACCGCAAAAAGTGGTCTGGTCCTATTAGTCCTTGATGCGAATGTTTCACGATATGTGGTACTGTCATTGATTTCTGTTCGGTAGGCTCTGGGTTGATCATGGCAGAGTTCTTATTGCACTATTGAAAATTAAAAATACCATCCTTAAAAGTCTGCTATTCAGTCCTGTCCATACAACGGGTGTGTACACTTTGGTTGCAATCCTGGCACATGGCCCACTCTTGTCCTAACATGTTACACACGACTCTATTGCAGGTGTTTTGCGGGGGTGGTATCAGTGGTTCAAGCAGATTTGTGGGGCACTGACCCAACACTTTGTTCCTAATGTAAAGTCATTGAGGTACATTGGTTTGGTGTGAGTGCATGTTGGGGAACACTGGGTGAACACTGCTGCTTCTTACCTTCTGCTCCATAATGTTGGCATCCGGCGCGATGGTCCGTGCCTGGGTATGGGTGGCAGGCCTGTACAGAGTGTCCACGCACGTGCCACTGTACTGGGCGGCGGTGGGCGGGAGCATGTGGCCATGGCGTTACTGGTCTACTGCTGCTCAGTGTTCCTCACTGGCGATGTCCAGCCTGGCGGTTCACGCGTGATGAGGCTGTTTAACCGATTACCATCTGTGGCTATAACTGCACATGGCTTCACTTGTACATGCTGATTGCTGATTGGGTATTCACGAATGCGCAATGCCCTACTTGGGCAAGCCACTTAATACCATCCGTGGTAGATGGGTTTCAATGAGCGAAGTCAGTCATGCTGCTGAGTTTACGGGTGCCAGCAATGCGGCCCACACATTGCGAATTTTTTAACTATCTCAGGGCTGGTTGCGGGTCAGCACGTTACTTACCCCTACCTCGGTGTCATGTACAAAATACCTCGACTCGCATAGACACTAGCGTCCCTGATTACTGTAAGTTTAGGTGGGACTCTACAATTATTACAAACAACACATAAGATACGGTCATATCAAAAACTCAGTTTATTTCACATCTTGTTACACTGAGTGCCTTGCAGTGGTTAATTACGTGCATAGCGACTTCCGGGGTATTGAACCTATTCCACCTACTGACACAACATAAAACGACTTCCCACTCTGTAGTGTCTGACAAAAGAATCCCTACGGGTTAAAGGCGCCCCCAGTCACTAGGGTGGACTGCAGGGGCTTACCCAGGGATGGGATGCAGAGTTCTGACAGCTTGGCTAGGGAGCTGAATACATTACATGCTGGGTAGCCCTAGGCTGGAACACAGGCCTGTTGTAAGTGGGACATATGGATGACCACGTGATTGCAGAAAACCCCAATTTGCGGAATTTAATGTACCAAGATCCCTGACAAAATACGTACAACCCTAGCAAACTTTATTGAGCACAAAAACAACAACAAACAAATCACTTGAACTGAGGATGGCGCTGGTGAGCACAGATTGTTGCAGTGACCATGTGGCTCAAACAACATTCACAAAACACAGAAATAAATTACACGAACCCTGACAAAAAGGCCTAGAACCCTGACAATATTTATGTTGCATAGTAACAACAACAACGAACAATTCACTTGAACTGAGGATGGCACCGATGTGCACAGGTTAGTGTGGCGACCACGTGGCTCAAACAACACTTGCGATTCCTAACAAAAAAACAATTACTGGCAAAACCCTCTACGATTACCACAAATTCCATGCCATAAATATCACCCCCAAGGGACTGGATTCCGACGATGGTGGGTGCGACACCCTTAGGCCTTTCCCTAAGGCCACGTGGCCCACGCTTACGAACCCCTCTCGTCTTGAAGTTATAGAAGCAACAAGGGTTAAAATACGTTAATTTCACTACAGTATCTGACTGTGGGGAACATCAAGGCACGTGCACAAGAGAACAGGTTAACTGGTAAACTACAAAAGGCTATTGCGACTAACTCAGAGAACAAAAGATGAAGGTCTGCATAGACAGTGTTTTACTTATCCTAGCGATGCCGATCAACTGCCACGAGCTAGTTGCTGCGTGGCCCAGTATGGCTGCCTGTGGGGTTCACACCACAGTAAGTCGCGTGCACGTTAATGAATTACTTTAAAATAAGCAAAAGGCACAAGACACCAACATTAATAAATTTTACGTGTGCGGTGGCACAAATACATAATTATTTCCTTAACTATTATTTCTGCAGAACATTAACAATACTAATACTCCACGTTCGCAGCAATTCAAATAGAGTTAGCCAACACGGTACTTTCGCAGATACGCAACACTGCACTGACAAGACCCTTGAATTCAATCATACAT
The DNA here is from genome assembly GCA_003012365.1 of Medauroidea extradentata. Lineage (NCBI taxonomy): Eukaryota > Metazoa > Arthropoda > Insecta > Phasmatodea > Phasmatidae > Medauroidea > Medauroidea extradentata. Next base: position 71,125 of record PNEQ01126188.1, read on the forward strand.
AACACTGCTCTCTTAGCAATGTCTGGAGAGGGTTAGGGGCAATATCGAGGTTTAGCCCGTTTCTCGCCCTGCCTCGCACGTTTGCGGCAATGAGGACGGGAATGTTCTTGGTGTCGCTGGCCTGTTGCCGGCGTCAAATGTAAGATATTGTTAACTGTGTTAATGTTTCTATTAAATATTGTTTTTTTTTTTTTTTTTTTGCAATTGTAGATAGTCCATATAGTATAAGTTTGCCTGATTTTTACATTTCTGCAATCATGTTTGCAGACACTTCTCAGAAGAGGAAGTCAAAATCAGGCAAACTTATACTGTACAGACTCTACCTGGCAGAGTTCATTGTTAATGTATTGTTAACTTGCAAACTATAAATTAAATTTGAATTCATGCCAACAGCTACCTCTCAACAAACTCAATTTTTCTGTCCCTAGCACGATGTTCAATATTTAACTCGTAAATCCTAGGTTTTGTTGGGGATGTAACAATATGCACAAAACTACTCAACTTTATGTTTAGTTTGTTAATACTTATTCGTGCCAAAGAAGAAGTTATTAGCTAATAATATTTTTACACTATCAAGAGATAAATGAGGAGACAAGTTGGTTGAATACAATAACTTGATCTTATATTGGTACACATACTATACAATATAAATATATCAGTATAATAATAGTATGTAATAGTTGTTTTCAACTTCATTTTCAAGGTTGTCATTTACCCACTTTAAACCATATCAAATTGTAATTTTCAGCAAGTGGTATATTTAAATTTACATTAACTCAATAATATCACTGGTTACAATCATACTTAAAATTAATTATTGCACATTTTCTTAAAAAGAAGGATCTTAGACTAACAGTTTAGTCAAGCACCTTTTCACCTCTTCAGTAACCTCTACACATTTTTTACTCTTATGCTCTCAGGCAGTACTTTTATGCTCCGTGCTGTAGATAAGTCCTTCCAAGTGTGCATCAATGACATCATGGTGAGCACTGAGCACTACGTACTCATGCAGTAACTGCAACTGTGTAGGCCAAATAATGCTATATCTTAAGATCCCTGCCATCTCTCCACACAAATTTACGTAACCAGCTTAATACATTTAAGAAAAGACCATTGATAGAACGTAGCTGGGAACAAGAAATGAATGAAAATGCATATCACAACTGGCTAATTCACTCACAATGGGATCACAGTACTTAGAAATAAATTTAATTACATTTCATCATACATACATATATACGTACACGTACATATATACATATATTCATATACACAAATACCCATATAAACACATACATACATGTACATATATAGACACATACATATACATTAATATATGTGTGTGTGTATATATATATATATATATATATATATATATATATATATATATAGAGAGAGAGAGAGAGAGAGAGAGAGAGAGAGAGAGAGAGAGAGAGAGAGCAGATAATTTAATGCAGAAAATATTATTCAAATAAAAAATGTGACAAGAGTGATGTTCTTCACACAGATGTTTTAATTATACTGCAAAAATTCAAACACAGAATTTTCAAAATGAGAATGATGCTTAAAAGGACATGATGCTTCTTTTAATATTGATGAAAGCATATAAAGCATGTATCTACTGCATTGTATTGAAATTAAATCAATGTAACACAATAATTATCCAATCCAGCAAATCAAAAAGTTTAATTTACTGACAGTAATTCTGTCACTTGTAGTACAAATAAAATGATAAAATGTCCGTAATAGTGTTTATTGTAAAATTTTTACTTTATAGAAAGCTGAGTATTGAATTTACTAACAGAGAATAAAGTTTATAAATAAATAGGCGTATTATTAAAAAATTCTTTTAGTGACAAGTGTTCAACCACATTTTGCATTCTTCTGTCCCTCATACGAACTAACACTGCCATGTTCCTGACGGCTAGTATTTTGTCTTGATTAACTGGGGGGATTAAATTGTTAAATAATATAGTCTTTTGTCCATTTTTCTTCTAACACCATACTTCAGTCTTGTTTCTTCAGCAGTACAGATATACTGCCTACTATGACTGGGTGAAGCGATGTTCTATTCTGTTAATGTCATTGTGGTATGCCATCAAATCATTTTCAACTGTAAGGGCAGTCCTGTGAAATTAGAAGAATATATGTCTTGAATTTTCCCTTTTTAAGTTAATGTTTCAGTAACTCTTAAAAATAGGCAAAGTATAACTTACTACAAGTAATTCTTACACAATGTAATATAAGGAAAATGTATATAAATAGGCCATTCACAAACAAAAAACAGTAGTACTCTGATTCAAGATTAAGCTGTGTTACAGTACATACTGTGAAACCCCTTTTATGCATTACTCCAGGGAACTGCTAAAAATGACGTGAAATACTGAGAAGTGTAAACAGAGAGAATGTTATTCTGTATGAGGTCTCATTTGGACCTGAGGAAAAAGTGTAAAATAAGTGCAAAGTGTAAAAACTAGGCATGTTATCATGGGGTTCTTCTGTAAATTGAAATAAGCAAGTACATATTTGGAAGTCAACATAAAATAGGCTAGTCCAGAAAATAATTTTTATAGAACTTCATGTGCAATATGTTGTCATAGTGATGAATTTCTTGAGAAATATTTCACACCCAAAATTTTATAACTTTGATTAAAACAGAAGAAATAACACAAAAAAATGTGTACCTCAAAGCCAAATATTTGCTCACAAATTTGGCTAAATTTATAACACACTACATATTGCCATTTTGACGTTTCTTATGTGCTCACTTTCAAATTTCTTTCCTATTGACCAGGACAGAAAAGGGGGTACAGAGTATATAAACCCCTTGTTTTCCAGTGCCCATACTCAGTCTGCAGGTGCTCCACGAACTGTGTATGTGCCTGAAGATAGAGACAGATTGCAGTCTCCAAAACGTCACATTTTGTCACAAGAAGACCATTGTGTTCTTCTGTTTTTTCATTGTCTTACTGTCCACAGTTACTGTGTTATTTGTTTTTGTTCTTTTTCCAATAGTTGTCTGTGTTTCTGCTCTGTCATTGACATCCAGCTTTTTGTTTGTATTGTTTTGTCTGTTTGGTGTTGTAATGAATATTTTGTCTGTTGTTTCATACTTACTGTAGGAATTCCTTTTGTGGAATAATCTGAGTTTTTTTCCTTGGTTTGTTTTTTGATGCTTGGGTACTAGTTTGTGTTATTTTCTTGTAAATCACTAACTGAACTCCTTGTGGAACTGTATTTGTTTACCTTTGTTTGCCAGCTGCAAACAAAGTCCTTTTGTTTTTATATGTATCTGTTTGCTTGTGTGTATTCTCTGGTTTTCTGTGACACTGTGGCGTATGTCCAAAATACTTCTTTAGTTTGTAACTTGCCCCTATTGCAAGAATTCTTCAAAAATAACACCTTATTCAGATTCCTTTAGCTGCAGAAACTACCAATGTTGTTAGTAAAGCTGAAACTTGCAAGCATTTACTTGTAAGCATTTACATCCTTGTGTAGTGACCATTGGTGGTTGTTCAGTTTTTACTTCAGTCATACGTATACCAAGTGGCAGTTGTGAATAATTCATCATTAAGTAATCATAAGAACGTTATGACGAAATTCGATTTTAACACCATTTTGTAGCCCTTCCTCATTGTGTCAAATCATTTAGACTAAATCTATTAATTTGCATAATCTATTGTAGACGTTTTGCTTGGACAAAAACCACTTAGAAGTGAACTTAGAACTGTCCTTGTCTAAATTTTATGCTGTAATGAATCAAATTCCTAAATTATAATTAAAATTATGTGTATACTTTTGTGTGGTGTTGAATCTAAAATAGCTCAATCTCAATAATACAAATAATAACAATAAAAATAATACCACCAACTCCTCCGAAAGCAAATTCCACTCCCTCACCGACCCCCTAAGCATAGACTGCCTACCTCTGGTCTGTTCTGCTCCTCATCACCTGAATCTTCTCAATATTATTCCCTCTTCCTCTATACTCTGCTTTAGCAAAGAGGCAGCCTAACCTACCCCAGCCTCCCTCTCCATTCACCACCTTGTACATCCTGACCAGCCTTTCCACACTTCTTGTTTCCTTCAATGAGTTCCACCCCAGTTCCTTCAACATCACTGGTGGCCAGACATTCTGTTTGTCCTCACCAGCCTGCCCTTGCCTTCTTTTATCCTTCACCCACCTTGCTGCCAGTCATACCTTCTGCAGATTCTGCACCTCCAATTTCACATACACTATGCTGGTGCATACTCTAACATATGTTGTACCATTGCAATTTGCACCTTTTCTTTCATTGCACTACTAACTCCCTTCAATACCATTCCCAGCATTCCTAGAACCCTTTTTCCTTTAGACACCACTTTCTCTACCTGCCTCTCTACCCTAAGTCACTCTGTAACATTATACCTACGTACTGGTATTTTGAAGCTTTTTGCCCTTCCAATCTGTATATGTCCATACTCCGAACCCACACGTAAACTTGATATGGTCTTTCTCGACAATTTTGTACAAACTCAGGCCTATATTACTCAAATATAATCTGTAGGAACTCTCAGTAATACAAATTCAAGACTTTTATTTATTAAAGCAAAACCCTTAGCAAACAAATAAATCCTTGCAATCAAGTAATTTTCTAACCATCATGGTGCAATATTTCAATCTGAGAATTGTCTAACATCACTTTTAATGATAGCATAGGCTTAAGGCTCTGCTAGAATTGATTTAGCACAGAAAACAGCACAGAGACAGAGCATGTGTACAGAAATCTGCTAACTACAATTGAAACAGAACATGCAAAGAAACAGTGGATTTTGCTAAAATGAAAATAATCTACACCTGGTAAATAATAATGTGTGTGTTGGTATTACTGATTCTGATTGTTTTTATTTTTACCACCTAAAGTAAATAACTTTTTTGTTTATTTTATAATATGAAATCGAGTGAACTCATTTTCTTAAAATTGCAGTAACTGTTATAAAACTTCGAAAACAATCACATTTCAAACAAATAAACTTCTATTTTCGGTGCAAACTTTTACAAATGTTAGTCATATTAGTTTCCATTATCACCCATGTTTCCCTACGGTATCCATGTTCTGATTGGCTATGCAGGGCACATGGTCCACACGCACAAATATTTTAGGAGTTTTCTCTATCTTCTGTGCATTGTTCCTGTGCTATTTTCTGTGCGTGTGCTGTGTGTGAATGTAGTGACAGCAGAATGAACACATGCTATCCGTTTTCTGTCCACATGCTGTTTTCTGTGGAGTCGTGTCTTTATTTTAATAATTTTCAACTAATACAATTGCTGATCCAGTTATTTTTAGCAAAGAAGCATATCACTTTTTGTGCATACAGTACCTAATTACACAGTTTTGTGCTCCCTTCCAGACCAGTGTGTTTTAAATATTTTCAATCCAATATATCAACTAGTCTTTTTTTGCATAAATTGGTGCATTTATGTGAAACATTCACTTAAGGCATAAACAAATATAAAATATCTAGTTTATTATAAAATATGTATGGTTAAATTATATTGGCTACTATCAACATTGCTAAACACATTATTGAAAATTTTTCAACTTATAAACACAGGCTGAATACTTACATGTGTTTGCCTGCCAACCCATTCCAACTTCGTGATGAGACACTATTCACGAAACTATTTCTATGAGCACTTTAGTTGCATCAACATTATTCTTTGAGCAATTTCAGCGACAAACATAGCACACTTCTCCCATCTCGAGGTGATTTCTATGCACTTCTAAAATCCTCAGTTCGTCAGCAGGACAACTAAGTTAAGTAAACAATAGTAGCTAAACATGTCATTATTTAACGTAACTTAAAAACATTTAACAGTATTTAACAAACGTATACAATTACAAATCATCCTGCAAGTGCTAGCAGAGCTGTATTTAAACATAACTAATATTTTTACATACAAGTAGAGCAATAAAATATCTTCAGTAAAACTGTTCAATTAGCTTACCTGTGAAAAGCAATTGATACTCCTTTAACTGATTTTTAATTGTCCACATATGACACTAATTTTATAAATATTTTTAAACATACAGACTACAATCAGCAGATTGTGGCGCAGAAATGTTTTGACCTTATGTTAATTCTACTACAGGTTAGGAAACACAGTGTAACAAGGAAAAAAAGTTCTGCCCACATTAACAAGCTACATAGAAGGGCGGAAGCGCTGCCATACTGACAGTAAATTGAACTCGTGTCTGCCATCTTTTTCAAAGTCAAAATGAAGGGGAGTAGTAGGATGTCGTGCTAGGTATAATTATGTAAATGTACCAAAAATAATCAATAAACAGATCTTAAGACTCGTTTTGCTTGTCATTGTGACTTGTAAAGCATCTTAATACTTATGTCCATCATTATCAAAGCGTGAAACATTTTTGCGAAAATGTTTGCATGCAAAATTAAAAGACATATATTTTTTATGTTGTTCATGTATGTGTAGTTAATATCAGCTTCGTTTCATTCAAGCTGGTGTAGTTACACCATTGTACTAGGGTGTAGCTACACCAGAAAAATGGTACTTCATTTTACAGGATGTGACGTCATGTTGTGATTACACTGAGTTGTATTCAAACTGGTGTAGCTTCACCAGAGTAATTTTTGCAGAAAAAATTACACCATGTTTGGAGGGGATCTAGCTGGTATAGTGTAGTAAACGCAAGTGCCAAGTTTAAATTAGTTAAGTATTGTTTAAGAAGATTTGTTTTATAAAGTGTGTGTGAGCTGAAGGTTTCCATAGTTCTTGTAGCCGATAGTGGAATAGCAATATGCAGTCCCATTTTATGTAATCTCTCAGGGTTAGTACTGGGTACGATAACTGCATCTAATGGATGTATCACATGACTCAAGGCGTGCACGTGTTGCATTATTATTTGCCTCAAGGTACATGAATCCACTAGTCTAAGTTCACCCTTACACTCTCCATTATGCTATAGGTAGGGAAAGGAAAATTTTGCGATTTCAGTGACCAGCATATTATAATCAATTGTACTATGCATACTGTACTCAAGAGCAGTCTGTTTGTTCACTGTCTGATATTCCAGGGATTATAGATTATGGTCACCATTGTATTTTGTATGTTGGCGAATGGTTTTACTGCCAAATGTTTACCTTATATGCTGTTTGGTAAATAAACTTTCAAAATTTATCCAATTTGATTAAATATATATTTTTAATCACTTGGCTACAATTATCTATTTATCCACCAAATGACCACAAAACTAATATTCTGAATGAGTGTATGTCACCCTTAAATGGGCACAAGATGTCCCAGTTTAGGAAAACCATAAACTGAGGTTAAATCACTGTAGATTTGTTGAATGTTATACTGCAAAATTACGAGTTATAAACACAAATTCCAAATTAGATTATCTTCTTACGATCTGAGCTAGCATATGAGCTGTAATACATATTTGTTGCAGTATATATTTTGGTTACAGTAAAACTAGGCATGTTTATTTTGCTTTCTGGTTTCGTTCATCATAATCTGGGATGACATAGAGATGCGATGGTGTAGGCTTATGTTCAAAGTTGTTTGATAATGAGTTTTCACTCCAAGAATCATTCAAAGAAAGAACACAAGAAATTTTTTCTTCAAATCGTTCAAGCGGCCCCATAAAATCGTAAATATACGTCTTCGATCAAATGCGTCCTTCAAACGACTCAATAAATGCTTTAGAAACTATTGATAACCATGACCTAGCAGCATGACAGACTTCATATTTACAACTAAGAGACAGCTAATGCTCCCTGTATAACCTGTCGAGAGTGTTCAATTTTGATGATATTCCTACCCATTTGTGCATTTTTGTGTGTACTACATGTGACTTAGAAGTAAACTATTTTGATGATATTTCTAAGTGTTTAATTTTAGATGCTGCCCATTGCATTTTCTGTAAGATTTTGTCATTCAAGGGCCAACCATTAAAGTAAGCCATGAAACAATTTAAATAACAATTTTTTTTGTTTGCCAGTGACACAAAATTTATGCTGGATTCACAACCACCACGTAGCGTACGTACGTACGTGTAAAAGTATAAACACTGAGATTGCATGCTAGCATTTACATTTTCTTGTAACATCCATACGTACGTAACAGAATTGATCAATTATTCTACTTTGTACGCACGTACGCTAAGTGGTGGTTGTGAATGCAGCATTTGCAAATGTAAGATTCAAGTAAATATTAATTTATATTGAGAAATCATTTATATTGTGGTCATAAATTATGTAATTCGCTTCTAAATATAAATTAAATTACGATTATTTACTACCAACATTTTGTTATGACAAACAATTTCCGCACATTAATATTAATGTTGTTGTAAATCCAATCTGTAGTACTTAACATACGTATTTGTGTTCGTACGTACGTTAAGGCGGGACATCTGGGACTAAGTGCAAAGACTGTCGCAGAGGCACTGTGAAGAGAGTTGAAGGGGAGTAAGGGGAAGTGGAAAACATGTTGTCGGAGCTACCCCCACTACTTACTGTCCTGAGCGGGCGGAGGACGGGGCAGTAGTTTATCCCCACAAACCGGTCTTCGCAACAGAAAGGAACGAGGGGATGATCTGCGTTTTCACTGCAGGTCAAAATACGTGCAACCCTCTGCCGCGAGAAAGCCCACGCAAGGTTAGGGTGGGGTAGTGAATGACAGACAATAGCCTTTCCACTGTGCGTGTATCCGAGCCCTGGCCTGGCAGATAGAGCAGTGCAGGCGATGTGTCCAAGTCAGTTTCCGACATGAATTTATAACTGTAAGATAACATGTAGGACAAAACATTAACGTAAACCAAAATCGGGCATGGTGATTTGTTTTCAGCATAAATATCGAGAATTATTTAATATTCAAAGCTATACTAAACTTCTCAAGTTTGTAGTGTGCTACAGGCTCTAAAGTTAACTAAGGATTTATCTGAATACTTTGACGCATATGATACTTATTTATAGTTGAATTAGTGCGATACGAGTATGTCCATTATTTATAGTTGAATTAGTGCGATACGAGTATGTCCATTATTTATAATTGAATTGAGTGCAGTACGAGTATGTCCAGTGTACATGAAAATACAATAACGAAACGTTCGTTTCATTTTTAAATCTGTAGCTATCACTCACCGAGCATTAAATGTGTAAATTCGGCCAGCATGAACAAACCATCATTTACACTATGGGAAAATAAATGTTAACATAAATAACAGCAGCTTAACACAAGGGAACGTAATTTTTTTCACAGTTTTAAGTATGTATAACTAAACAGAATTTCATGTTTGATGAAATTTTTACAAAAGTAATTTTTATGTGGTACTTAATATCACATGCGAATCCACGCAATTATTTTATCGATTTTTTTGAGAAACGATAAGCATTACCCGGGTTACTACATTTTGCAAAGGATCACGAAATGACTAACCAATGTGTTTCTCAATAAGAAGCTGTAAATTCAATGAATTTTAACCAAATTTAATTTAATTGGGAACTGACGTGACATTGACTTCAACAGCATATTTTCTTTTAAAAGAAGTCAACACATTTTCTTTTTTTTTTTTTTGTGTGTAATAATACTATTGGCACGAATTTGTATTAGGCCTGTTTAAATGCCCATTTTTCATCTGTGTATTGAACATGTTTTAAGAATCGATGTTAAAGTTTTTAAAAACACTACATTATAAAAATACATTAATTAGAAATTCCTTCGTTTCTTTTCAACTCAATTATGAGGACTGTAAAATTAAACACTGTGCGTAAAGTAAAGTCACGAATACCATTTCTTTGAAACATGGCAGTTTTATTATGTTGTAGAGGTATGTGAAGTAAGATGAGGATGGAGCAGCAACGGAATATAATGGGAGTATCCCAAAAAAAGTAAAAAAGGTAACCAGCAGTGTTCAACGACGTTTCTCACACCTTAAGAGTTGCAATATCAACTATTTTGAAATTAATATGAAAAAATACAGACATTTTAAATTCCGATAGTTCTTGCATTTATTTTTATAAATTATAGTTCTCTTTATATTTTTTCTGCAGTATTATTGGAACTTATTTTTATAAGTGTATCACAAAAATATAAAATGTACAACAGAAAATCTCTAACACTTTGTGGAAGTGTTAGCCTGTCATATAAAAGAAAATGTGTGTTAATTGGTTATTATTTTTTCAAATAGTTTTTGTTGTAATCTAAATGTTCAGAAAGCATATTTTTAGTGGTACTCATAACTGCAAGAAACATTTTGCTTGAGTGTTAAAAGAAAACGTATACCCAAATATGGACTACAGACGAAAGATAAATTACTAATTAAAAATAGTTTCACACAACATAGAACAAATGCTTCATCATTGCTCAGTAAAAATTAAAATCTGTACCACCCTAAACAATTCACCCCTGCACATAATCGCTATTACATATAACATCACCATTTCAGCCATTTTTAAAAAGAGATATGTCTGTTCGCTCATTAATCGTTTACTTTGGCACCCACGAGACTACAATTTCTGCGAAAATGTTTACAGTGTAATAGCTGGTCGATTATATCATCAAACTGTCTTCATATAAAATTTTTAAAACATAACTTCACATATATAGCAAGTTTTTGATAGCCTAGCAACTCAGCGCTGGTGAGGGATGACATGAGGTGAGTAAGGAGCAGCGCCAGAATGCAGGGGCGGGGGGAAACGGAAGATCCCAAGAAAACCTGCCGATCAGTGGCATCGTCCAGCATGATTCCTATGTACAGAAATCTGGGGATCGACCCCGCCAGGGGATCGAACCCGGATTGCTTGGGTGGATGCGAACAGTCTGACAATTCGGCTACCGTGGCCCCACCACATGAAAGATTTGACAGATTTTTTTCACTGTGCACAATTTTTCCATCTAGGCATTTAAATGATCAGGGTGGCGACAGTGCGGGAAAACCGGGAAAACCGAGAATAGTCAGGGAATTTTAGTGGCCTGAAAAAGTCAGGGAATAGTCGGGGAAAATTCCCCGTCCCATCTCCTTTTTCGGAAATTGAAAAGCAATAGTTAAAATCAGTTAAAATGAGGCCTACGTGAATGGAGTAGCGCGGACTGGCAAGCGTGAAGATGCGTCTGGTGCCTTTCATCGGACATCACGGTACCATAATCCCGGGGAAGGAAGCCATAAGTAGCTGGCCCCGCTGCATCACATACACCACTTTTATCTGTAATCTATTCAGTTGTTTACTGCTTGACGCTTCCTGCTGATGCGGAAGGCTGATAACGTGTCGCCCTATACTCCGTTAGTGTGAAAAGCAGCTACCGGCTTGTAAAACGATACAGCTATCTCTTGTAACATGAGAAAGCAAACTTGCATCCTGCCATGCTGTTTTCTTTCTTTCTTGTTGTTTTCATCAACTTTAATTTGTAACACAAGGTTGCCTATTGGAAAGAAGGGATGGTAGAAAGGGCGTGCGGAATTCTATTTTTAGAGCAACGGTATGTGCTTGCTTGTGAATAAGATGGGTGAGGTGTCAAGGGGGAAGAACTTATCTTGGCTGGAGATAGAAGAGGAACTTCTTGGGGGGTAGGTGGGAGCTAGGAGGTTGTAGAGTTACAAAGAACTGATTAAAGTACAGCTTTACATGCTTGTGGCTAGCACACTTCACAGGATCTCTCAGTGAGTACCTTTACAATACTCATAAAATCACATTTTTCCAAGGAATTTTTTTTTGTGTAATCTTGTACAGTACTGTTTTTTTTTTATTGTGAGTAGTATGTAATCATGAAATATGTTTATTATCGGATGAGAATTTTCTCCACACACAATTTAATTATGTACTACATGAAATTGTAAATTTAATTTCCCAGTGTAACAATAGTATTACTCTGAATTTTTGACATCAATTTAAATTAATTACTTTAGTTGCAACTGTCTGTTGTAATTTTGATTTAATTATTTTATTTCAACATGCAGGATTAGAGTACACAAATTATATTGTTTATATTGTGTAAACTATGCAATGATTCTGTGTTTCCTGAGGTAAGAAGTTTTTACACAGATATTTTATTCATGTAGTAGGCCTTTTAATTTGTCGATTGTGAGAAGTCATAAGTTAGGTACCTATTACTGTAAATTTCTTACCATCAAAATGTACTTAAGAGTTGTAACTATCAGTTCTAATTTTTATATTATTATTGGCATACTTAATAAACTTGCAAAAATAGACCACACAAAATATGTTGTTGGTGTGTTTACTATGCAATCAGTGTTTTCTGAGGCATGTATTTTTCATGCAAATATTACAAATCGAAGATGTATTTTGGACTAACATAATTGCAGCAAATGGTTTGTCACACAAAACCAGACAATACATGCAGACAAGCAAAAGGATGCTTTTGGTTGTTTATTTTTCTGTTTGTCTGCATGTATTGTCTGGTTTTCTTTGACTCACAGTTTGTTGCAATGGCGTATATCCATAATATTTATTTGATTTTCGACTTGCCCCATTGCAAGAATGGTTTAGAAACAACACAATTTTTTTATTAGTAGTACATTAAAACTTGTACTTTGTGCAAAGTGCATTGAATTAGACAAAAAAAATTATTTTTTTATAAATCATAAAAAATTGGGTTTAAAAAAATGTATTAGGGCAGGGAAAATTTTCAATTAGTGTGGGAAAAGTCAGAGAATTATATTCCCAACAGTTTGTAGCCACCCTGATGATTATATCTTTCCATGAGTTTTTTCATTTTCCAGATGTAAGTCTGCTGAAGAAAACGGGAATTTTACGTCTACTATGCCACATGGAATAGCTTCCAAAAATTATAGTTTTTCGTCGGCAAAGAAACCACATCGACTAATAATTACTCTGAACATCTTCATATGCTGCTTTCTCGTCCATATTTGATAGTTCCATTTTGTAGAGATTTCCCGTACAAAATAATTGTCACTAGAGAGTCACATTCTGTTGTTTTGCTGCGTTTGCAAACTGATCCAAAATGCGAAGCAGTGAATAGTTTTCTGCGTTCTTGCAACCACATGCCACTCTCACACTGACTATTGGCATTCTTTCTGCAGTTCTTCTTTGTTATTCACTTCTTAAACAATCAAGAAATATTGAGCTTTCTCATACTCTACAGTGTCCATGTCTTGTCGTGCATTTGGTCCTTGAAACATATCCTTGCCACAGAAACCTAAAAACAACTTCTTTGAGCATATCTAATTTTTTTGAATGCATCTTTATATCTGTACTGTGTTACCTTTTCAGATGTTTTTACAGACAAATCCAGGTCTTCCGTCATGCCGTTGCTTTTTAATTGTGTAGTGTACTGTTCCTGCGCTACTGCAGCAGCATTTTTGTTTCCAGCCGGATGTAATGTACAGTTAAGTATAATTATTGTCCGTGCAGTATATATTATTTACTTTTGTATTTCTCAGCTTTCCATTTCAAGTCTTGAGACAGTATGTGTGGAATTTCATTTTGTAAAATAAAACTGTATTTTACAGCAAGTATTACTTTAATTGCAACCTAGTCTCTGGCACCTTTATTAATTTGTGAACATCATAAGCATTGCAATAAATAAAAAAAACTCATTGTTGAGCACCTTGAAATGTATTGTTGACATAATGTTTCATTTTTCGTAATAGCAGTTTGATTTGAATAAATATGCAACACGAGCACCTTACTTGCACACATATATTTATAATATTTCTGCCAACTAAACTGCTGTAATTCCCAAATGCGAAAATTATTGTAACATATGGAATTGTTTTCGATCAAATTCTCTCTAGGAACAAACATTTCTCCTCTCTCCTTCAAACCGGCTACTACAAACTTATTTATTTATTTTATGCCTTTATTTAAGTGGCGAAGTTAAGGAATTTAGCCTTCTCTTACACATACATAAATTTAAACGAATTCCGCCACCTTCTCTGAAACTCAAGCTTTGTGATAGTATTTATTGTTTTATCCTCCTTTAACTACTGCTCTGGCATTTTCTGTAGCATAGACAATTCTTTGCAATACAGGGTCCAAAAACTTCAGAATGCATGGTTAAGGTATGTTTATAATCTAAAACGGACTATGTCACAGAACCATTAATTAAAACTGACTGGCTGAAGATGTAAAACAGATGACAATTTAACTTTACCAAACAACTCAAATCAATTCTCCACAAAAACACTCCAAAATTCTTAACATCTAAACTACTACAGCTAAACTCTATCCATTCGCACACCAGTATTTAAGAAAAAGTACAAATTACTCCTACTGACTGGCCAAACCAAACAAAAAAATTAAAAAGGAATAAAATAATTATATAAAAATGACCAAAGACTAATTCAGCATATGTTAAATTTCTCACTATTTGTAAACACTTCAATTTTTTTTTTGTGAAACAGACATAATTTAATTTTCCTTATTAATAACTTCTGTAATTTAGCACCTAAGTTTTATTATGCATCTTATTGTTTGTTCTAATCATTGTGTTTTTATGACTAAATAAATGTAGTCTACAATATGCACGAAAAATTGTAAAACGGCAGTGGTACCGAATTTTGCTCGTGTTAAAATGAATAAGTAAACACACAGTATTTATTAAATGTAATTTTAATTCTGAGTAGATTAATTGGTGGGAGACATTAAGTTACATGTTTATTAATTGCGTGACATTATTCTGTAGAATATAATGTTATCACTATCATGACGAAGGAAATATCGTGTCTCATTTGTGCCTCTGCATTGTTTTTATTAATAATTTTGTATTTATGATGACCAATATGACTTGTTATAACAGTACAAACTTTGCTGCTGGCGAGATTTTTTTATTTTCCATGAGCTGCTACAGGTATAACTAACAAGGGCAAGGTTGCCCACCAAAGGATAATAGTATCACTATACACAGAGTACCAACCACTTGGAGTTCGAACGAAATCGTGAAAGACTGATTGGATCGAATGCCTTGACTTAGTGTTACCATTTATATCGCACCGAAAAAATTCCATAGTATTGTTGTTGGCAAACAGTGATCCAACTTTTATTGTAATATAACCAACTTGCCTTCGGGACACTATTGCTCAGCAGGTTGCTTAGAAGCTTGAGTTAACCATACTGAAAGATTCTGAGACGATTGAGGAAAATACACTATTTGCATGTGAGAAACGAAATTAGTTTTAGAGCAGGGAAAGAAGTTTTCAGCTATTTTCGTTGCTGTTTGCAGAAACTTCTGTTACATATGTTGTAGGCCTAGTGATTAATTACTCTAGCCTCTTTGCAAATTTGTGAAAATTATCTGCAAAGTTGTAAAATGATTTATTTATTTGTTTTTTTACCATCAATGGCAACATTACAAAAAAATTAAAAAGGAGAATAAATGTGTTCATCACATGTTTAAAAATGCCACAGTAAGGTTTGTCTGCACATAGTTTGTAGATTGCTTGCATATATTGTGTCGCGAAATTTGCCAGCCACAAACACTTCAAACTTCACAAAAATGGCGTTACTACTATTCTAAAGACAGAAGCATAGATGAATGACCATTAATATGTCTATTACTATACTTCTGCCTAACTAGGTATAGTAGAACTGCCAGATAAAAACTGAAAACCACAACATAAGCTAGGATGATTGAGTGATCATGGTTCCCTTCGGGCGATTCCAAGTGACGGGAAGAACGTGAACTTAACTTACGCATCAATTTAGTCGGGCGCTGCTTCGTGGCTCGATCCAAGGAGGGGAAAGCGCTCGCTGGTAGTGGGGGAAGCATCTTTTCGGTGCGCTCTCTCATGGCAAAGCTTGGAACTAAATAATAAATTTTCTCTGGTCGTTTGCATGAAAACGGTTTCATAAACACATACAAACACACACACACACATATATGTATATATATATATATATATATATATATATATATATATATATATATATATATATATATATATATATATATATATATATATATATATATATATATATATATATATATATATAAATATATAAATATTTGAAGAAGTTATACAAAACTCAATAGAGATACTAGTAGAAAAATATAATTTTCTCAAATTGAAAAATTTACGAACTTGAGATTTTTTAAAAATATTTTTAAAAGCACTACATTGGAAATTAATTAGTTTCTTTATTTACAACAACATTGTCGTTGGCACAAAAAAGCTTGGTTTCAGTCGGACGTCTCAGCTTTGAGCTATCAGTCAAGAAAGTAGTATGATTTTCCCATGTAAAATATGTAGTGGTGTCCCACCTGAAGTGATGGTTGTGAATCCGGCGTACATGTACTGTTTAGTTTTTAAAATGTAGTTTACTGTATTTCCAGTCAATATGCTTGCATTTTTGTAGGCTTAGCAAATATTGTTTTCTCGTTAAATTCCAAATTTTTGCTAACCTTACTACTGAGACTAACGTGTTTACAGCCAGTTCCTAAGTTACTATTTTGTTAGAAAGAAAACCAAAAGATTCACGCCATTTAGTATTAAGATGGCCGCCTTGTCAGACTGGCAATGAGGTGTGCAGAGCTGCGACAGACAAAAAGTCTATTCGAAAACTACTCAACGAACATTAAGTTATGTCTGTTTAGGAATAACATTCAAAGAACGTTACATGCGTGTATACCCAATTCAGTTCCTCCATGTATCTCTAAAGCTTATCATACTGCGGCCGACAATGGCGAAAATATGTGTTCTATCTGTCCGTTTCAGGTATGAAAATCTTAATACATACAGTTCCTTTAAAAATGTTTAGGCGACCAAAAACACCTTTATTTATGCTATAACATCTAAAAATTATAGTGGTACCGTTGTGTGTCTAATAGCGGTGAGTTTTTGGGGATGAAAGCTTGCATGCTAGTTCAGTAACATGCACCTAGAGGCTAGGATGAGCGGAGATGCGCATGCTGTATGGTCCTTACCACGTTCACACTTCTAGGCACTGATTGTGGAAAATACGTACACTCACACCTTAATGTTTTGTTAAGTGTGTAGATTGCAGATGTTTGGTCAGAACTTTACAACAAGATTTTGAACATATGGATTACAACAAGCTGAGATATAGAGTATGTATAAGGAATGCAAGGATGGAGGGAAAAAGGAGTACTAGTAGGAAAGTCTGCCATGTTTCCCGCTTAACGAAAGTGGTAGTGACCTTTAGAAAACAGAACCCACATCACCGTAGTAAGAGACGATCTTACCACTGCACCACCACAGTTTCTATTTTGTAAAATTATGTACAGTAAGCATCTTACATGTCAGAAAATCAAAAATAGTATAGGCTAATGCTATTTTATATTATGTAGTAAAAAATTATGTCGAATTTTACAAAAAGAACTCTTTCATATGATTTAAACTTAAATTTAACAACCATAACATGCATCTAAAATGAGTATGTGGTGTTATGCCCCTCAGAAACTGTATTGTATTAATTAAACATTTTAATCATCATATAAACTGTTATAACAAACATTAATTTATGTTCAGTCATTGACACTCACGTTTAATAAATACAACAGTGACATTGTCATTTTTATGATTTAATTTATTTTTTTGGATGTAGCTATTTTTGTTGGGTTTGTTTACTCATTAAACTAAAAGTCATATAAATAAAACTATTTTAAACCTACATTATATTATATTTACCAAAATTACATTGTTTCTGAAGTTATAAGGTAGGTGAGAAAAAGACTAATGCATTTGGAAGAACATGAACATACCAGGGTGCTCAAAACCTGAAATTCTTCACATTTTAAGGGGGGAGATAATGGAAAATTTGTTAATTTGGTTTTTGCTTCGTGTTGTTAACGTTATTGGTAAGGCCTGATTAATACCAAAAAATTTTTTTTAATTTTAACAAGGACAAATAAAGATTTCAAAGAAAATTATATGTTTGTAAGCCTTTTCAAAAATTGCTTTAACTGGGAAACTACCATATTTTATCCCATTAAATTTAATTTGCTGGTTCAGTTGAGTTGTAAACTATGCCATGTACACTTTACTTTGTATTTATGTACAGGCACAGCTCATGGATTTTGTCATAGGTAGGGCTGCATATGAGGAGGAACACTTATTCCCCAGTAAAAGGAGAGGCATCCGGGTGCCCTCCCCCCCAAAAATTTGGATTTCAAAGTGCAAAATGGTGCTATTTTAGCAGTTCTCGTGTCTAAACATTGAATATTTTTTTGGTAGATTTATTAGTATATTTTTTTAGAAACATTCTGTTAAGGGGCCACCCTAGTCATTAGTAGAGGAATTCAAGTAATGCTTCAAAGAGTTACCGCTATTCCGTTTTCTCAAACAGTTTACAACATTTCAAGGTATTAATATCTTTGACCAAAATTCACAAAGTCCACAGAATTATTTTAGCAAATTTAACATGCCTTTGGATTACTGTAAATTTTTTAGAACAAAACTCACAAAATCCACAAATATAATTTTAGCAAATGTAACATACCTTTGGAGTACTTTGTTGAGCACTTGAAGTAGCAAGTAGGTGGAGAAAAACAAGGGTAGCTACGTGGAAAGTTATGCCAAGTCAAAATCACATCAGAGAGTGCTGTACAGACATTGGATTGACATCATATCTCAGTTGTTATCAAGGTTCACAAATCACAATGTTTAACATTTTACTAAACCGCACCGTTAATTTAATGCACTATAGTTTGTGTTTTCTTTACACTTTTAACTTTACTACATCTCACTGCATTTGAAAATTAATATATTAAGTCAAAAACATGTTTCAACTGAATGGTCACTTAGCTAAGGTGTGGAAACCCCTTTCCTTGTACGTGAAATTAATTCGTCATTCTTTTCTTAGAATATATTTTGCAATAGCTTGTTATACAGTGCTCACTTTATCGTGAACAGTCTATATAGGGTAAGGGCCGTATGCAAGGGGAGATGTTAGAGACTTCAAACAATGAATTTTATAAATTTAAAGAAAGGTATTTATACACAATAAAAATATAAAGAAACAAAAGAAAATAACTCGTAAGACCTTAAATATTAAAAGCCACCTAAATATCTCAATAAATTCAGTGAATTAACAGATATAGAATGGTAAATTCTATTTGTAATCCCCCCTATTACGAAATACATATAGGGAGGGTACATTTGTTTACGACTTTCTGTCTCATCTACTGCGGAATCATAAGTAAGACAAATTTTGAAGGTATCTGAAAAGGATATCCAGTAAAACAAAACTTTGTATCTGATGAATAGTTATGGTGGTGGCCGCACAGAAAATAAAGTTTTGAATTTTTTGTCTATGAGATTCATATTTTATTTTTCTGCCATATGGTTCGGTAAAGTGCTGGGCTATAAAGTATGTTCATTAAAAATTAAAAACAATGTCACTTCTATTTTACTTTGTATTTTTAAGTTGATATTTATTTATTTTAATTTGTGTGAAATAATAGGCTGCAAAAAATGTGTACTGTAATACCTAGACATGAAGGAACAAATTCTAAAACTTATCATTCCGCCTCAAGAAAACTGTTGCAATATGAGACGATTTTATGACAAAACATTATAAATAAACTATTATTTTTGGCGTAATAGATTTAAAAATTCCATACATGTTGAAACATGCTACTTTAGACCAGTTTTTTAAAAATGTGTTTCAGCTGGTTTTTGAGTGAAAATGTAGTTACGTTATTAGAGTTATTTTACTTATTAACTAAGTAGTGTATGAAAAATTTGAAAAGTTCGTAGGAAGCGCCATGGTGTGTAGGAGAGGTCATGGAAGTTTGGTACAATTTACTGCAGTGATGTCGCGAAACGAGCAAGTTAAGTGACAAGTTGCATCTGTTGTTAGTGCAGTGTAGCGTGGCGCATTGTGTGGGCTGCAAAATTAGCAGCCCACGCGAGTATCAAATGCCAGACACCCCGCCCCCCTTCTTCTGGGGTTGGCCAGACCGGGGCACTCACTACGCATGCACCAGCAAGGTTAGACAGGCTGCTTGCCACACAGCCCTGCGTAGTTCAGACTGCCTGAGGCAGGAAACGCGTACACAAATAGATCTTTGAAACTTTCTCACGTTCCTCAGACTTCACGATCGGCTGACGCTTTTGGCGATTAGGTAGTTCAAAAGATGTCATTACAAATTATCTCCTATAACACCAGCTGTGAAAATGAAAATTATTTACTGTAATTCCCAAGTAATCAGGGAGGGCTGCATCTCTGCAGCCAAATAGCACAAACCACAACTATTTATGTAGCCTATATAATACTTCTAAAAATTTTTAAAATTGACTACATTTCATTGTGTGCCACTAGGTAACATGTGTCGGTAACTGTAATGTTTGCACATAACTTTAATTAAGCCAAAATATGACATTCTGCAGTGTTTCTAGACAAATATACTAATAGATGCTCTATCTGTGTATTGTGTGACTAACTGTATGATTTGCCGTATTGTAATGCATCATTGTTGCCGGTTATATTGTTGGCCGTTAAAGTGTCGCTGTATAGTGCTACACTCTACAGGCAGTGAGGGAACTATCACTGTCTTGATGTATATGTCGCTCGTGCTTGCAGGTAGTGACCAATCGGTGTCACTCTTCCCTTCCTGGGCACACACAATGGATAGACATGTCACATCTTTCACCACCGCATTGCCGAGTCTACCAGCGAGCTGAGCTATGCTGGACGCTGGGAAGATATGTCTAGTCCAGGGCAGGTCAACCTTATGGGATTTTTTTTGCGCTTTTTGAAGAGGTTGAGCACGTAGTTACATCACTATACGCTTTGGAGCGCTAGTGTAGAACAATCCCATAACCCCTAAGTGGCTGCGGCCGTAACTTGTTCCGACTTTATACCTCCTCTCCCCCAGCTCTCTTCCGGTCAGAATCTGTTTAGGTTGGGCTGGCTGTCAGTGTGAATGGATATAGTATTAATATTCAGGTAGATATAGTGTATTTCATATAACGTCAGTCTCAAGTGACAGCAGATGTCCCCACCTTTACATCATGTAGACAGTAAGTACTCTCTATTTGCAGAGTATTGAACCAGGTGATGAGTTGTTGCTCGTTAGGCATTTTTATATTGGCTGCGGCCACAAAAAAGTAGTTCCCTACACGAAAATTTGTAACTTAATAATTTGCAAATGAGTAATAAATTTTATTTTCGGGTAATTTATATTATTTCTTTAGGGAAAAAAAGTACAAAGAAATTATTTAAGAGCATGAATAAGTTCTGGTTTTGTGTGTCGGCCAGGCAAGAAGATATAATTTGCATTGCGAGAAACTTGGTAGAGAAGATGATGCGAGGTGAAATTAAAGAGGGTCATGTTGGCAAGATGACTGCTGAAATGCTTGGAATATTGAAACAGACTGTCTACAAGTAAGTCAATTTTTACGGTCTGTGTTTTATGCTATTAAAATAGTTTACTAAACAGGTGCTTGCATGATATAGCCCAGAGTTTGTTACGATGTGTGCATCGTACTTGATTGGGTTTATCAACACTGCACAGAACTGAAATACATCTAAAAATTTAATTTCAATAGGCATCACTTAGCTGGGATATTGAGCGATAATGTTTTTGTTTACAAAAGATTCCTTTTCAGAAAAAAAAAACTTATCAATAGGCATGGTGGTTTTAGGCTGATGCCAATTTAAACCAGAGAGTTATGTCTACATTTTTGTTCAAAACTATGAAAATTGTGTCACATATTAATCTTTACTGTAGATTCCTGACCTAAAACTGATTTTCTGATTCGGTACCTAGCATTCTAAACCAACCTGAAATTTGTTGGCTTAGATTAACAAATTCAACTAATAAGGTGTTGACCCTTAAAATATTCTAAACTAAGTGTTTCTAATTTTTAAAAAGGTAATTTTCCGTAAAATTTTATGCCAATAGCCATGCCATAAACTAAAAAAAAAGTTTCAGATTATTATGAACAATTAAGTTTTTAGCCCAATCTTCTTATATTTCTAATTTGCTGGATTTATTGTTCAGGTTATTTATTGTAAATTTCTAGGCCGCGGGGCTTTTTACACTTAGAGAATAGCAGACTGTTTTAAGTTTGCCAGATTTAACTTAAGTAAGAAATAATATTATGTAAGCCTAGGCCTAACAAGATCCTTGCAGTTTAGGGGCTTAGGCCGAAACGATTATTGATCTCTTTGCCAAAGAACTTAATAATGTTCTTGGTACAATTGCAATTGTTAACTTTATTTTTAAATGCAGTTAGACAGTGAGAAACTCCATATGTTACCATAGGCTACTTCATTATCAGATGAGATGACTTACAGTAAGCTAACTTTCATGATTGTGTTACGAGATTTTTTTCTGCAGCTTGGTAGATAAATATCTGAACAGCGGATTGATATTACGTTATTGATACTATAGAAGTTACATTTTCAAATAATCCATCAAAGTACTTTGTCAAATCAGCTCGTATTTATTGAAATATAAGATTTCTAGATTATATGTTGTGTCATTTATTGATAGATATATCCTGAATCCAAACTGAGAGGCTGGTAGTATGTTATATTCAATGTGATTGGTTATGTAGACCCTAGGTTAGGTAGGTCTGTTATTTTTTCTAAAATATAGAAAATTGTAGGGCCTAATTTAGAGAGATGATATATTCTTTAGCCCTACCTGTGTATTTCATGTGTTTTAACAGAGTAGTCTTATTTGTAGGTACTGGAAAAGCTCACCTCAGGAGACTGAAACACCTGGCAATTCAAGAAAAAAGAAACATGTTGTGGGTGTTAGTGATGTTGACGACTTCACCCGAGCATTGATTCGTCGTACCATCTATGCCATGATTGGAAGATGTAAATTGTCAATATTTAAATGTCATCAATATGGCCTAGTTTTCTTAACAGATGGTATATGTCTCAATATATAAGAAAATATATATACTTTGGCCAAAATGAGTAAATTTAACTGTTGTATCCCTGACTCAAGTAGTGGGAGTCATGGCGACTCGAGTACGGACGACATCTCTCGCCCTGCTGTAATACATGAGAAAGGCTAACTTATTGTAAGGTAGAACCCTTGTAGCGTCTACAACATGGCGGCAGCGGTGAAAACTCGTTCCGACGAGACAGACAGAAGACACTTCGTCGATTAGAGTATGCGGCATTGACAGTCACGAGGGGTGATTAGCAATCGGCGGTGGCCCGCAACAGATTCAAGATGGCTCCAAGCGATAAGGAGGAAGGCGAGAAATCACATCTCCGTGTGCACAACCACATCAAGCCACCAGGCCTGCTTGATTTCACCGATCCGAATGGTTGGTTTAGGTGGAAAGTGCGTTTCACTCGTTACCTCAGTTTAAGTGGACAAGAAGGCTGCAAAGATGCTGACAAAATGGATTTGCTCATGTACCTGCTCGGCGAAAGATCGGATGACGTCATTGTTACATTTGAAAAACCAACATAAGGATGGACTTATGACGCATTAGTGCAAGCTATCGATAAGCATTTCCAACCTCGTGTCAACGTGATATTCGAGCGGTTTAAATTCAACTCGCGAGTTCAGCAGCCTGGCGAACCTGCTGAACAATTTATCACGGCCTTACATAACCTAGCCGAATCTTGCGAGTACGGGAATTTACAACACGAGTTGATAAGAGACCGCATCGTCGTCGGCATGCAAGATGCTATGTTGAGCGAAAAAATGCAGCTGATGAGTTCTTTGACATTGCAAGATGCTGTGAACATGTGTCGCCAAGCAGAGCTCCAGTCCTCACAGTCACAGCAGTTGCGGGAGACTTGACCTGAGGAAGTTAACTTCATTCAGCAGTCCAACCAAGGTAGGGTAGGTCGTCAGAAAGCTGTAACATTCCGGTCCGGACCAAGAGTAACCAACAACCGCTATGGCGGCCAGACAGGCAAGGGATTTTCACCCATGGATCAGGCCAGTCCATGTGATCAGTGTGGTCGGACAAATTGTAGGGGTATGTGCCCAGCACAAAACAGTCGTTGTTATTCGTGTGGCAGAATGGGACACTATGCTAAAGTGTGCAGAAAACGTACCGTCCGCAACGTAGGTGAAATTGCAGACACACAAAATGCCAGTCTGGACTTTGTGGTAGGACATGTTGGTAAGACTGTAAGGAACCGGGTTCCTCAGGTTAATCCATTCCAAGCCAAGGTTGAGGTTAGGGAGCTGGGTAGAGTAATAGATTTCATCATTGATACGGGTGCAGATATTACTTGCATACCAACAGAATTTTTAGGGTCCACTAACATTGTTCCCCAAGCTTGTGCCAGTAAAATCTGTGGTCCAGATGGTCGGGCTTTAGAAACAGTGGGTTTGAAACAGTTGACATTCAGCTACAAGGGCCACGATCAACAAGTTACAGTGTATTTCATCAACAAATTACGCAACCCACTGCTAGGAAAAGATGCTCTCCAAGCATTAAATGTTGTGCAAATTGTAAATCGTGTGAGCGTTGAATTGGAATTTCCTAAGGTAAGTCAAGGTTTGGGGAAAATTGAAAGGGAAATGGAGATACGTTTGGTGCAAGGGGATAAGCCGTTTGCATTGACAACTCCAAGGATCATTCCAATACCGATGTTGGAAAAAGTTAAACAGGAACTGAACAGGATGGTCAAGCTTGATGTTATAACCCCTGTTGACTTTCCTACGCAGTTTTGTGCCCCCATGGTAGTCGTGGCTAAGGGCGACGGAGTGAGAATCTGCTGCGATTTCACTGAATTGAACAAATATGTTGAGCGGGCTGTGTTCCCAATACACAAGGTTCAGTACACTTTGTCACAACTTAAGGGTGCAAAAATCTTTAGTAAACTAGATGCAAATTCAGGATTTTATCAAGTACCTCTTAGTGAAAACAGCCAGCCTCTTACCACATTTCTTACGCCCTTCGGGCGATTCATGTATAAGCGACTGCCATTTGGGTTAAATGCTGCACCAGAATTCTTTAGCTGTAAAATTGCTAGGGTGTTAGAGGGTATATTGAATGTTCTTTACCATGTTGATGATGTTCTTGTGTGGGGAGAAACTGTAGAGCGACATGATGCAACACGGTGTCAGGTGTTACAAAAGTATAGTGATGAGGGTATCACAATTAACATGTCCAAAAGTGTGTTTGGAGTGAAGAAAGTTAACTTTTTGGGTCATGAAGTTACAGCAGAAGGCATTGCAGTTGATCCAAGCAGAGTAAATTCCATTAGTGAATTTTCAGAACCTACAAACAAAGCCGAATTGTTGCGTTTCCTGGGCATGATTAATTATGTTTGTAACTTCATACCCAACAAAAGTCAACTTTTGGAACCGCTTAATGCCTTGCTGAAAGAAAACCAGATGTACGTTTGGAGTACAGAACAGCAGAGAGCTTTCGAGAAGGTTAAAGAGCTGTTGCAAACAGCACCATGTTTGGCCCACTTTGACATGAGCAAGAAGCTCATAGTAAGCGCAGATAGTTCCTCTTATGGCTTGGGATGTGCATTATTGCAAGAGAGTGTTGATGGTATTCGTGAAGTGGTGTGCTATGGCTCACGAGTATTGTCTAAAACGGAAAGTCGTTATGCCCAAATAGAAAAAGAAGCCTTAGCTTTGACTTGGGCTTGCGAAAAATTTCAGGAATATATCTTGGGGCTTCAGGTTATACTTGAGACAGATCACAAGCCATTGGTTCAGTTACTCATGTCAAAAAATTTAGATGAACTCACACCCAGGCTACAAAGGTTTTAGAATACGGTTAATGAAGTACAAGTACACTATCTTGTATACTCCAGGTAAGCAATTAGTGGTGGCAGATTGTTTGTCTCGAAATCCTGTACGGGGTTGTGACCCACTTGCAGAAGAACTGTCTGCTGATGTAACATCACATGTAAATATGGCGGTTGCAAATGTGTCTGTGGCTCCAACCATTCTCGATCAGATAAAAGAACACCAGCAGTCTGACCGAATTTGTCAAAGGTTAAGGGTCTACACAGCTACTCAGTGGCCACCCAAACGCAAAGTCCCAGAAGAGCTCCTTCCTTATTACCAACATAGATTAAACATTAGTGAATGTGAAGGAATGCTTATGAAAGGTTCAAGATTGATAGTTCCTCCACAGATGCAGCAGTATGTTTTAAAACAACTGCATAAGGGTCATTTAGGTATCACCAAGTGCAAGGCTAGAGCTCGAGAGGCAGTTTGGTGGTTGGGACTCGATGCCCAACTTGAGGCCCTAGTCCAAATTTTTCCTGTGTGCATTGAACACAGGGATAGTGCTAAGGAACCGTTTATCAAAGAAAATGTCCCAGACTACCCGTGGCAGAAAGTAGGAGCAGATCTAATGAAGTGTCAGGGGAAGTGGTTTCTAGTCATTTCAGACTATTATTCAAGATATTTTGAGCTGATAGAATTGGTTAGTTTATCAGAAGCAGCAATAATACAGAAATGCAAATCAGTATTTGCGAGATTTGGAATCCCAGAAGTGGTTAGGACTGACAACGGACCTCAGTTCAAGGGCTCATTCTGCCAGTTTGCAAAGGAGTATGGGTTTTCTCATAAACCAAGTAGTCCATATTTCAGCCAGTCCAACGGTTGTGCTGAAGCAGCTGTCAAAACAGCTAAGCGACTTCTAAAGAAACGTAATGATATTAATGAGGCCCTTTTGGCATATCGTAGTGCACCCTTGGAGTGTGGCCTATTCCCCTAGAGATGATGCTCGGTAGGAAATTTCGGACCACTGTACCTTGTATGATCCTTACCCAGACAAAAAGCCAACAGGTAGTGAGGCAGAAATTGGCACAACGGAAGGAGTACCAAAGTCAGTGGTACAATAAACGGCATAGGGTACGAGAACTGTCTCAGCTTGAGAAGGGGGACTGCGTGTGGATTCCCGATCTGCGGGCATGGGGGCCAGTGTCGGGTACACCAACTGATCTGGCTGTGCCCAGATCATACCTAGTCCAGGCAGAGGGCAGCACATATCGGCGTAATCGGCAACATTTGGTATCAATACCAGCGGGCAAAGTCAGGGAGGAGGTCTGGTGTAGGGGAGGTATTCCAGCCAGTTTACCTGCAGAGATTATGAAGGAACAGGAATCTGGTTTTCCCAATGACAGTGATTCAGACTGTGAATTAGAGTGGCATGGGTGGGACAATGTCGATAAGGGTATTAGTACGGTACTGACCACTGTGAGGAGGAAGTCATTGGAACACGTCAGTCGAGTAGGAAAAGGGTGCCACCTGGATGGATGGCAGACTATTGTAGATCTTAAATATCTGCAGGGTGTAAATACTGTTAAGTGTAGGTTGTAAGAATTGTGCAAAAATGTGTTTAATGCGTGTTATTTATGTATTGTTATATGTATGGTTTGCTAAGTGTTTGTTGTAAGAATCCTGCAAAAATGTGTTACCACATAAATCTTAAGAAACTATTTTGCAAAGTACTTTTGGGGATGTTATGCTAATGCCTACGATAATTGAGTAGGATTTGGTTAAATTAAGATGTAAGTGTATATATTTCAATCATTGATAGTGAGTTGTAAACTAGAAAAAAAAAAGTTCAATAAATAAGAGGGGAGATATGTTGTATCCCTGACTCAAGTAGTGGGAGTCATGGCGACTTGAGTACGGACGACATCTCTCGCCCTGCTGTAATACATGAGAAAGGCTAACTTATTGTAAGGTAGAACCCTTGTAGCGTCTAGAACATTAACAAATATTTTTTTTAAATCCCACATTTAACTAATTTACATTCATATTATAACTATGCACTTTCATAATGGGCTTAACTGAAATATAATTGGTTGAATTTATACTGCAATCAGGGATGATTAAATATGGGAAATGCATTTTCATATTAGTTTGTAAAAAAATCACCGGTATAATTTTAAATGTTTCATCTTGTTTCAAGTCTTCAGTATCCTAGTGCAAATATTGAATGTGTGATTTCCTCAAACATAGTGTACATGGAAAAATGATCACACTTGTGTTAGGCCCTATTCCTAATCGTTAACTAGATGGCCATACTGAATTATCTTAATAATATACTCTACGTATCATGCAAGTTTAAAATTATTTCATTTTTAAAATTGTGTTTGATACAATTGTCTTAAAATGGAATTTCATTTAAACACATTCAATTTCCAGATCAGTAACTTGCAGTTTATATTCCAGAAATGCCAGGATTTGAATTCTAAGAAAATGCAATGTAGCACAAATTAAATTATATTCCTGCAACTAATCAACCATTACTTGTGAAATTTAACTACACTTTTATTCCAGGAGAACACACTAGTCTCAATACAATGTTGGAGTCTATCCGGCGAACGGGGGATGCTGGGTTCCAAGGCAGCCGGTCTGCATTGTGCAGACTACTGAAGGCAGAAGGCTTTGCATGGCAAAAGACGGACAATCGCAAGTTTCTTCTTGAAGAGCCAAGAATTGCTTTGCAGAGAGCAGAGTTCCTGAGGATGTACAAATGTCTGAAGGGGGAAGGCTGGTTGTTCATCTTTCTTGGTGAAACATGGTTCTTCTTGAAAGGTGAGTATACAAAAAAAATTCTGTACAATTTAGTAGCACAACAAAAAAATGTAGTTCCTGCGCTAATAAGCTACAGCTTGTTCTCCTTCAATGGTTTCCATCCCATAGGCAAGGCCTAACGTCTTTCGTCCCCACCATTATTTTCATATGTTTTATTATTTGTATATTAATCCTACTTAGCATATACTACACATCTGTTACATTGCAATTTCTTCTTCTTCTTGCATTATCAGATGTCTCCTCAAAGACATGGCAAGATGGGACAATTCTTACCTGCAAGCGCCAGACTACAGACCAAGGCAAGTGGTACATTGTCCTCAATGCTGGGTCAGAACATGGTTTCGTTGAAGAGATTGGTGTCCTTTTTGCTCCAGGCACCAAGGATGGTGACTACATGGCACCATAAACAGCGAAGAATTCGATAAATGGATGGCAGAACAGCTGCTAACGCGAATCGAAGAACCAGCGGTGATAATTTTGGATATTGCTTCGTACCACAGTGCACAGGTTCATGTCTTTGGCTGTATTATTCATAGGAGGTAATTAGTCTATCTTTACACAGCAGTAACTACTTTGTACTTCTAGTTAAATTGAGTCTGTAATAATAGCTGTATTCTGTTGTAGGTGTAATCATAACAAAACTAATACTGAACAATGAATTCTTTCTGGACAGCAGTTAAGAACAGACAGATACATTAAAGAAAAAAGAAATTGGAATAAACAGCAGCAAACTAAACAGACACAAACACAGTTTTATTTGCTGGTATTGTTTGTTTAAATTTCTTCTTTATTTATTGGTATCTGTGTCTGTTACTGTTTTGAAAGTATTCGATACTCCTATTGCTGTTTAGGAATTTTCTTCACTCAACCAATACTGAAAAAAAAAAAATGTATTTCCTGTGGTGTAGGTTGAAACTATTTCATTCAAGTAAATTAAATATATCATAAAAATTACCCTTAAATAGTATCAACTAATCCCAAAAAATTAAAAATGTACTATAACTGAGCAAAACGTAAGTTTCATTTTGGGAAAAAATGTTGTATTTGTACTGTAACTTCAGTAACAATTATTTTGAAGTTTCTCTGTTCGTTTCTGAACACTTGGGTTTATGGTTCACTAAAGTAGGCCACATTTCTTCAAACACTGAATTGTTAAGTGTTATGTATTTAATTTTTTGCTTGCTATGCATGCTTTTTTATTTATATACAGTGCTGTTATTTCACTACAGAAAGTTCTAAATACAACTAATGCAAAAATATTAACACTTCTGAAATAAAAGAACCTTGTAGACTAATTGGTAATGAATTGATAAAAATTACTTCTTTACGCCACCATAAGTTAAACTCACTCTGTACTGTCTTATTAAAAAAACAGTTTTTGCGTTCATGACTTCAGATTGGCTTAGTTATAAATACATCAAAATACTAGACATCATTTAGTGATTGTTAGAGAAACTTTATGTATACTCTTTTAAACCTAATGATTTTGTGCTACGCAAAACAAAGTACCTTTTGTTAATTTATATTATCAATGGAAATCTTGCAGATTTTGTAGCCAACTTAAAACAAGTCAGTGTAGTTATCAGTCATATTGTATAATGTGTGTGTTTATAGTTGTATAAGTGTAAATAAAGCCTATGTAATTTAAAATGTTTACAACATAACTTATCACTCTAAAGGTAAGGTTATATAAGCGTTTATTTAATGTATTGTAAGTGCAAGCTTTACGCAGTTCATTTTTCCCTGGAAACAATTTTATTTTTAAATTGAAATCTTCATTTCAGTTCAAAACGTGTAAATGTAACTTTAAGCACAGTCTTATTCTCAACACAATGTTTCAAGGGCTCTTATATTACGACTTTAGTTTTATGTAGGCCTACACAAGAAAATAATTGCCAAAGTTCTTATTGTTGGATTTATTTATTCAGTATAAAAGTTGCGATGATTCATACAGACTTGTTGTAGGACCTATAAAATTACTGCAACATACAAATTTAAAAATGTACAAAGGACAAAATGTTCATTGTGAGTACC
>PNEQ01126189.1:0-12704 GCA_003012365.1 Medauroidea extradentata
AGTATTGGAGTATATTTTAGGTGGTTCTGCATGCAAGTATTTCTAGGTTCACCAGCGAACGCTTCCAGAACTTCGGTTGGTAAGACATACACTGGTGTTCCCCGCACACACATACCGGATCCTACTTTAGATGAGCAGTGCAAATGTAACTTCAAAATTAACCCTGAGATACATAACCTTACTATTAAATAGCTGAAATGCATCATGTCACTACTGACGTCAGTTATTCCACTCTTGCACCACATACTTGCATTGTGCGGTCTTGCATAGAGAAAGAGGTAGCTGCGTGTGTGGCATTATTTTAAAACAATGTCTACAGCTGTAACATAAATAAATATTACAATGTGAATAAAGCTTTCAAACCAACAATATTAATAGCATAAAAATAAATCTTGAATAATAATAATTCGTGTGTATGTTGTGGGTGTGTGTATATTTGTTACTAGTACAACACGTTCTAAACACTTGGTTGCATGGAAGGATTATACTGAGTCTTAACTCTACGAGGATGTGCGCAGCATCGGGTCCAGGTTACCAAATCATTTCAAGACCATAAGATGTAAAAACATTCACCAATATTAAAGTCGACTAACTATATATAATATAAAAGTATAATAAAGTTTGATACTATATGTCTAAGAAATTCTCACACAAATTTTGGAAAAAGGTCATAACTATTAAATAGCTTGACAGATCTTCATCAATTGCAGTTAAGAACAATACCGATTAAACAAGAAATATTGGTGAAATCATTCCGTCCCTTTAGGAGCAACGAAGCAACTGTTCAAACTTAGGTTCCAAATTTGTAAAACACCTCCTGCCTTTCTGGGCTTAAAATACTGTCCCGCACGTGACAAAATATTTTGAAAGAGCTAATATCAAAATGCGTTTGCAGAAACATATACGTAATTTGTTTGAACAAACTTTTAAGTAAACTGATTTAAGCTATACTGAATTTAAAAATATAACTCTTCTTTTGTAAAGACCGCAAGTGTAACGAGTTTTACGTTTATTGGTTTCTCTCGCGTATGTTTTTTTGTTTGTGTCGTACATGTTTGATAAAATGATAGCCGTCAAGTTTTGGTCGTGAAATGGACATGCGATATCATTTCCACCGTATGTAGGGTACAACTTTTCGTGCATTACGACTTGCAAAAAACTAGCAAATTAACCGAGCGAGAAGGAATTGCTACTTGGCACTGCAGTCATTTAACGCTTGATAGTTAACATTATCAAAGTACAAAAGTCTAAGAAATTGACTTAGATTTTTATTTTTAATAGTCTTTATGTCTCGTTATTACAGACAATTGCACACAATATTACACAAAGGTAGGAGCTTTTAGAAGAATCTACCGTGGACTACGTTAAAGGGCGCCATATACAATTCCGTTATTATATACAAATAATTAATAGGTTCTTCACTCAAATGTCCCACGTGTGCTCATTGTGTTAAAATAAGTAAAGAAATCACACTTCGGACAAAGACGGAATGACACCGTGCTATGTAAACTCTTGATAGAAAATTGCACTGAACTTTGATACAGACAGATTTTCCATCAATAAAATTCTATGGTCCTCGCTTAGAGTCCCATAGTAAAAATGGATCGGCGGGAATGTTACACGCTAGTTCAACGCTAGTCTCGTTATGCCGATGTGGCATTTCATACGCGCTTCAAGGTTGGGTTTATAGCACAGTCGTTTCTGGCCACCAACGCGCAATTTGGCAGCTCCCTAAAAGGAAACATCCCGAAATTCACCTGGAGTGATTTCAGGAAACAGTGTAAAACCTAAATCACGATTTTTGGAGCCTGGATACTTCTGTTTGCGAGTCCATCATGTTAACGTTACACCACTTCACTTGGTCTGACTTACGTTGGTTCGAGTCCAGAGGGAAGGATGTTGTTATTCCTTTAACCGGGAAGATAAATAAGCAACAGATGAGGATAACAGAGTTTACTGGTTTAAGGATATACAAGGAAATATGCAACAGTTAATACAGATTAAAAGAAGGAGGGAGAATTAGGTTGAGGTTAGACAAGAGATAGGTTAAGAATGACTCTCCTTCCCCAACCCAAAAGGAAATTCACAACTCGTACAGCCGTTGAAGGTGGAGGAAGAGAAGTCCCTTGGCGACAGTGGGACGGCACCGGGACTCGAACCCAGAGTCATAAAGTGAGGTCGCAGCCGTAGAAGGCAAACTCTCCCCAAGTCCCCGAGTCGCTAGCTCGTTGTCGTTACCATTCTTTCCACCCCCACCATGGCCATCAGAATCCTCCCCTCTCATTGGCTCCCCGCAATGCCCAGGGGCGGATCAATCCCTGCTAAACCAAGGAGTTTTGCAAGGGTGTTGGGTAAGGTGCTAACTCAACCCCTCAAGACATCGGATACCTGGACTACTTCTGTTGCTGCAGTCCGCCTCCTTGTGGTGAGTTGAGTAGCCAATATCCACCGACTTCTTCCTACGACGACACCGATGTCTCAGGGTTGTGCAATAGTAACCTCGTCTTTCGACAAGTTCACGCAAACCAAACAAAAAAATACTTTATGTGCAAACAAAGATAGACGTGGCTGATAACCAAGCTACAAAATTACTCATAACTATGAGGGGAGGGTGTGGAATCATCAGCAGCTGCGAGATAGCGACTGCGTCAGAGATATAAGCAGCTCCTCGATTCTCCAAACACCCAGTAGTAGTACAAACTAGCCATCAGAATGGAGAGGTGGTCAGGAAGAGTGGCTGTGGTCACAGGAGCCAGTGGAGGTATAGGAGGAGCTATAGCCCGGGCTCTAGTCAACAAAGGCATGAATGTGGTAGGACTCGACAATAAACCCATAGACTCCAAGGTATGTAAACTTCTAGTTTTAATATCAAGAGCACATTGCCAAACAGTGTCGAACATATTGTATCTTATGTCACTGTGTATTGAATATGGACATAGTACATTCATCTTTACCCATATAAATTAATATCGCGAAACACACGCAATCGTGAAACACAAGTTGTCCGAAATAAAAATGCCTGTTTGCCAACATAATCTTTTTCAAAAATTTAATCTAATTATATTTCAGTTAAACACTGTAACGACGTACAGTTTTACCTACAAATACTGTATTTACTCATATAGACCTATAGCGCACCCTTTTATATAAAAAAATAATAGTATATGTATGTGTAGGGTGCGCGGAAAACACTCACAAAAAAATAAGATACTGAAATCTCACTAAACCATTCTTGTGTGATATCATTAATCCACACTTGCGCGCATATTTTATGTTCCAACATTGTCGTGTTTTTACTTTGGAAAACACACAGAAAGCCACACGAATAATCCGAGTACTGGTTAATCTGTGCACGGATAATCGGAAGTTTACAGTATCATTGTATGATTAAATTTATCGCTCACTAAAAAACTTAAACGAACATTAATTTTTTTAGCGGCTACTAGTAAAGTTTTGAAAATCTTTCAAGAGGAATTTTTAAATGTGTACTTGCTTGTACAGACCCATGTACTCTACGTGCGTATGGCATAAAGTAAGTGTTTCACTTGTCAAAAAAAATTAATAAATAATTTTGTTTGTTAAGGGCGCGGTCTACTGTAATTTTCATCACCATTTTTTATTTGTACCAGATGTTTTTTTTCTTACTTTAGAAACAAAATGTGACTAAATTTGTCTCTTATGAAATTTTTTTAAAACGCTCATAGTTTTCGCATAATGTCTTGTTAAAAGTCATATTTTGCATATTCCCGTTTGAACGACTACACTAAAACCAACTGATATACCAAACTCAAAAAAATAAAAATTATTTTAATTTTAAAAAAATGCAGAATCTGAAAACGAAAACTTTAAAAATGCAATAACTTTTTTTAAACACAAATAATTGTTATTCTTCAATTTTATGAGCATGTCATTGTAGCCTGCGATGTCTTAATCCACTGTGATTTTTTTGAGTTTGGTATATCAGTTGGTTTTAGTGTAGTCGTTAAAACGGAACCATGCAAAATATTACTTTATCAAGTCATTACGCGAAAAATATGAGAGATAAAAAAATTTCATAATTGCCAAATTTAGTCACATTTTGTGTCTAAAATAAGAAAAAAAATCTGGTACTAATAAAAAATAAAATGATGATGAAAATTGCGGTAGACCGCGCCCTTAACCTACTCGTGGCAAGAAATAATTCTTTTCAACGACAAATCTCACATTATTAAGAAAGTAGCTTTAAAGAAAACAGAACTAAGCGAAAGGTAACATGTGTATAGTATGAGTCTGCAAGTCGTTAAAAGCAGTTCTCTTAAAGAAAAATGACACCTTGCAACTCTTGCGCACATCATCCATAAATATTTTGTAATCGGTAATAGCCATACAATCCATGTATACTATCAAGTTGCATTTTAGTAGAAAAATTTTCCGTGGAATTACAGGAAAGTACAGGCAAAAATTTATCCAGAAATGTTCGTAAAACAACGTACGCTGAGTCTTGCTTGGTAACGAAATCCTCCGTAAAATTAAGGACAATCGGTTTTCCTCATGAAAGTGAATTTCTTTAAATTACTTACAATAAATTTTCCAGAAATACAGAATACTCTTATTTACTACGTTTTCTTGCGATTTGGTACACCTTTCAGGAGTCTGAAATACTTTTTAAATTAACCAGGATTCGAACCCACGACCTTATAATTCCAAGCAGACACTCTTAACCATTGTACTACAGCGACGAAATAGTCAATAAGCGAGTTCCATGCAATGGAAAGAGACCAACTTTAAAATATACAACTTTTGTTATTTACATCCTGATTTTACAGAACTTCATTATAATCATTATTATTACAAGAAAAAGATTTAACTCTACATAAATAAATAATTTTAAAACTGTATACTTACTGCCGCGCAAAGAAGAGATGCGAATTTTTTTTTCAGCTGTGATTTTACAGAACTTCATTAGAATCATTATTATTACGAGAAAAAAATTTAACTCTACATAAATAAATAATTTTAAAGCTGGATGCTTACTGCCGCGCAAAGAAGAGATGCGAATTTTTTTTCAGCTGTGATTTTACAGAACTTCATTATAATCATTATTATTACGAGAAAAAGATTTAACTCTACATAAATAAATAATTTTAAAGCTGGATACCTACTGCCGCGCAAAGAACAGATGCGAATTTTTTTTTCAGCTGTGATTTTACAGAACTTCATTAGAATCATTATTATTACGAGAAAAAAAAAAGATTTTACTCTATGTAAACAAATAATTTTGAAGCTTAATACCCACTGCCGCGCAAAGAAGAGATGCGAATTTTTTCAGCTGTGAACATAACTTCATTAGAATCATTATTATTACGAGAAAAATATTTTACTCTACATAAATAAATAATTTTGAAGCTGAATACCCACTGCCGCGCAAAGAAGACATACGAATTTTTTCAGTTGTGATAAGTTCCATGTTGTGACATGTGTGGCCGCCCACTGCAGGATAGGTGAAGCGAAGAGAATAGGAAATGTGAGTGGCCATCTCGAAACACTTCAGTCACTTACTGGGCTGTTCGGCCATTGTCCATTAGCAATACGAGTATAGGCGGTTCGGGATAAAGTGAGCACTCAGAATAGCTCTGCTAAAGTTCTACTTTCAGATAATTCGTATCTTTCCGCGCGTAACGGCTGACGCCTGGAAACATCTATCCCCTCTGGACACATCACTTGATGTTTGCGGGTGTAAGATAAAATGTACAGTCAGTATGAATCGATACAGTTTGATAAAAAAAATTACTAATTATTATATACAATACAATTATGTCGATTTCGATTGATTTTGTTTCAGTTTTGTTGAATTTATATAGGAAAATACACGAAACTATATTGCGTAATTTCGCTGCCAACCATACAAGCAGTAAGGCAACTATGTGTCATGTTTTATTATATGCAGTAACGGCTAGTGATATTTTTCAAAGGTTAAATATTTAGTGCTCACTTTACCCCGAACGAACTATACTTGATTGCTCGTCGCTCCGCACTTATTCTCTTCTCGGCAAAGTATGGACAGCTAAAACGCAGTGCTTCGCTGCTATTATCATAGTTTGTATTGTCTTCTCTTCGATTCGCACCAGTGTGCATGCACATTAACTCTATGACTTACAATGATAATTAATATCAGCATTTTACTTTAAAGAATCACAATAACGTATGCTTTAAAATTGTAGAATCATATTTCCATGAATTTATGGAAAGTTTCGGTCAAACTTCCGTAATCTGGCAATACGGACAAACTCACGTAAACAAAAAATTACGGAAGCAACTTCTCTAATTACAGTAATTTCCTGTAAATATTTACGAACTTACGGTAAAGTTTTAACAGTGTACGAAAGTGTATTCTACTACGTTGCACATTAATTTTGACTATGAGGAAGACCGCTTTTTATACCCTGTGATATTGCCGTATTTTTTTTTATCAGGGATATGAGCATCAAAATTATTCCTATTTTTCAATTTGTCTAGGATGAACTTCTTTACAAATGCCGTGACTGCAAACGTCGACAGTATTTTCACGTAGTTATATAATTGGAGAAAACGAACGCATTGATAATAGTAGCTCATTGAGCCTATTCAAGTAGAGTAAAAAAAAGGGTGAAAAATCTGACCATGGCAATATTACGTTGTTTTATATGTACTTATAGTGAACGTTCATAAGTACAAATTTTATATGAGCACATTTGATGTTTTCGGCGGTGTATTAATACTCGAACTCAAATTACAGATGTCCGAGAGTTTGAAGAATGCTCCAGGAAAACTCCACGGCATTATAACTGACCTAACTAAAGAAGAAGATATTTTGTCTGCATTTAGTTGGGTTAAAAAAAACCTCGGAGGAGTCGATGTATTGGTCAACTGTGCTGGAGTTATATTTTGCAGTAAACTTTCTGGTGAGTTTCTCGATGGTTTTTTTTGAAACAAAATGTTTTCTTTAAATAAAATTCAAAATTTTTTTGAGGAAGAACATCATCATGTAATTATAGTAATACATATTCCTTGTTTTCGTTTAGGCGTAGTTGTCGCCTTCCCTTACACTTAACCACGCATCAAGAAAGTACCTTACACTTAAAATTGCAATACGATGACATGTGTATTGTTATACACACGGATGTCTATATTAACTTTTACCATAATAAGAGCGAGAGAGAGAGGGAAAGAACGAAATAATACATAACGGTACACACCTACGAAAATAATAGTAACAATTTCACATCACAATCATCAACTCAACATCTAACATCAACTATAATTTTAAAATATTTACGTAAATCATTTGTATTGTAACTAATTGTTAGTCAAATACACAAAAACATATATATTTACACAAAGACAACTCACGCGTATACATACAGATCCACACACCCATGCAGATAGATTAACTAGGTTTTGAATATAAATAAACGATCGCCAATGTACTTTACAAACAGTCGCCTATTCCTTAAGGTCGACAGTAATATAATACCACAGCCAAAATAGGTTTATTGAGGAAAAATTGAACCTGAGAACTTTTTTTAAGTAGCCCCCCATTGTAGGGATTGTCTCTTCAAAGCTCGCAAACCCATCCTTAACTAGTGCACCCACAACGTTGACAAACTGTTTTAGCATATTTTTAGTACACATTACCTGAGTTAGTATTCCTCGCATCCTGTGGTAAGGAGTTCCACAATTTATTAGCTGCAAGTGTGAAAGTGGAAGCAAAGAAAGATGTGTGTTCAGGAAGCAAACGTTTCAGTTGATTAAAAGAACTTATGTTTAGCGTATGGGGAAATAAAAAACAACCGAGAAGGTATGAAAGGTTGTCTGTTTAGAGTTTTTAAGCAACCAATTTTGTAAACAGAACGTCGATTTTTAAATCAAACTTTGGAATTCTCTTTTGGAATTCACTGATGTGGTAGTTTATTTTATTATCCAAACAAAGCCGTGCACATTAATTTTGAAAGTGTTGAAGTCGCTGGGCTAAAACTTGACGCAGGTCACTGAAAACTGAGTTAATGTATTCAAGACGTGAAATGGTTAATGACTCTACAAGAAACTTCCTTAAGAGGTCGTGGTACATAATTCAAAGCTAAAAGCACTAATCTA
The DNA here is from genome assembly GCA_003012365.1 of Medauroidea extradentata. Classification (NCBI taxonomy): domain Eukaryota; kingdom Metazoa; phylum Arthropoda; class Insecta; order Phasmatodea; family Phasmatidae; genus Medauroidea; species Medauroidea extradentata. The sequence continues at coordinate 8,113 of PNEQ01126189.1, forward strand.
TAACTGTAGGTTTCTTGAAGCTAATTGGCGAAAATTAGACAATAGCAATGCTGTGGTGTTGCACAGAACAAGACACAAGTATGTGGAAAAAGATGCTGGATGTGAATGTGCTCGCCCTCAGTATCTGCACTCGTGAAGCCATACAGTCTATGAGGGAGAGAGGAGTAGATGATGGACATATAGTGCACATATGCAGGTAAGTCTGTATTACACGTTACACGTGTCCCGCATTAACTTGAGAATCCCGTTAACAATCTGAGCTTCCATAAGCAGCCTCAGTCTTGCCATCATAACGTTTATAAATTTCGCAATTATTGATGTTACCCGGTCATTCTGCCCATCATTTTATATACATAACTTAAGATACGTAATTAATAGGGCCATGAACTTTTCCCGAAAAGAATTGTACGTCATGTTGTCTCAGTGTCTTACGTGCACATCTGCAGCTGAGCTTTATGTTTACTGGCAGCGTATCTTTATGAAGTGACATCTGTCATTTGAATGTGCGTATCACAATAATGTTACTGGAACACCACACGTCTGTGATTTGAGGATATAACAATAAGATATGAAAGAGATAGAACATCTAATCACACACTTCGAAGCAGAACTGCAGATGAGCACTGAAACAATTTGGGGAAATATTCTTTTCACGAAAAATATTTTTTTTTTTCGCGAAAAATTTATGGCCCTAGTAACTAAATAAAATGTATCCTGTGTTACAAACGGGACTACATCCCAGCCTATAAAATCCCTTTTGGTTATCTTGTCAACACAATTTCTTTGTTAGCGTTTTGGGTTACGATTTATCGAACCATGAACCGACAACAGTGATGGTGGTGTTTGTTTACGGAAGAGTTAACGTTCAGAAGTCTCATGTAAATTATATACGACCTGTTTGTGAATTTGGAGAACTGTGGAAGCTCATATTAGCACGGCTATCCCGCAATGGACATTCTGCGCACAGTACGTGTGTCTGACTAATGATCGCTGCCAACTGCAGAGAGATGTATGAATGCAATGTTTCCCAAAGATGAGAGAATAGGCAGAATATATCTATAAACGACAACGTTCATTTACTTGTCTTCACTTGTAGTCTAGCCTGTACACAGAGATTATTACTCTATTTGATCCCTTGATCTCAACTGCATCAAGCATACTTGAGAAACAATATAGTGTCAGGTCATTTATAGTAACTTCGTGAGCAACCCACGAGTTACTTGAATATCTTACTCTTATGAGCACCCACTGTAGTGAATGTGTTGTCTTGCGATGTGAAAATATTTCAAATTTTCTCATTAAAATACTATTCCTTACGGTAATTGTGGCGTGCATAGTACAGGAGATAGTGTGGTCTGTTTTTGACAAAGAGTAGGCTACTTAATATTTTAGAGTCACAATTTTTTTTTACTAAATGATAAATTAATTGCTTCTCTCCTCTGTGTAAAACATTGCTTTGAACTTTTTGTACATTTTATTTCAAAGAAGAAAACAAAAATAACAAATCACTGAAATTCATAAACGCTAAACTTTATATATTTTTTTTATCCAAGTACTGTATTGGAGAATCACAAAATCAAGAGACTCTCTGCATGCACACATTTAGAATAACGACTTGAAATGAACATTATTCGAATATGTTTAATTAATTTCAGTTACACGTATTTTTCAGCCTCGCTGGTCACTGCGTGCAGGGCTTAAATGTAGCCATGTACGCGGGCACCAAGCATGCTGTGAAAGCTCTGGCTGAAGGACTAAGGAAGGAACTGAGCCAAATGAAGTCTCACATCAGGATCACGGTAAGAGATGAGCACAGCTCCAGCATACATTGTGAGTTGATTCGCGTGCTTAGTTTCAAACACTAAAAAAAATATCTTTCTCCATATCAATTTAATAAATATAATGCTTCTACACAAGTCAACTATATTAACGATTCGTAAATAAAAAGATTATCGGATTTGTATATTGAGTAATTTGGCTGATAAAACATTAATTTCTTAAATTAGTTTACAATTTTGCTAAAAAAAATTTAATTGGTTATTTTTAACTATTTAACTTAACATTTTTTCAAGTGTGTATATATCGCTCCTAATATGCATTGGGAAGTACAGAGAGAGAGAGATGGTAGTAACGACGATTAAAACTCATCATAAAATACTTCACGAAATAGAATTATCTTTGACATTTCAAAGTCCAATGTACAGGTAATTGAGATAATAACTACTAGATAGGTCGTTCGGAATGAAGTGGGCACTAAAAATTTTACGTTTTTAAAATATCACTAGCTGTTACTGCACATAATTTAACAATATCTATAGTTGCCTTATTGATTGTATGGTTGGCAGCAAAATTACGGCCGTATTTCCTGTTTACATGCCATAATACAGAAACATAGTCAACTGAAATCGACATCAATGAATTTACTGTTGCTTTGTCGGCCTTATTATAATGAAGTAATATCCTGAGTTCTGTAGTTTTGCTGGAAAATTAAAATAATAATATGGGATTTTCAAAGGCGAATTAATCCCTTAATATTACTGTTACATATAAAGTGTATTGTACATTTCCTGCTTTATTTTTTACAAGGAATAACCTGCTGAAGTTTGTGGGTTTTTTCAGACTCATCCTGTGTGCGCATTTTATATAAATAAATATATGTATATATATTTACACATAAAATCCAGTATAACTTGCAGTCAACAAACATATACCATACATACAATTCTACAAAGTAATAGTTGTATTCGTATCCAGAAATATAATACAAGATCCTAAAACAGAACAATAAGATACAATTCCAGAAAAGAAACACAGTCGTTATAATCAGAGAAGACAAAAGAAATATGAAACGTGTTTTCATTGAAAGAAGCCTGCTACATTCGTCTGTGTTTACATATAATTAATTAGTGTTGTCCTCGTTAAATGTTCTAGTCATTTCACACACGTGATTTTAAATGTTTATTTTCCACTTTTTTGCGTCGTCTTCTCCGAGTACGACTATATTACTTAGAAGGAACTGTATTCTATTGATTAATTTTAGCTATTTTCTATTTGCTGTTTCGTTTTTATCGGTACGACAATATTCCATTCCGGAATTAGAATGTACCAACGTTATATATATATTTTTGGCTACAGGTAAAAATGTTTTTTGTGTTTAGTTTTTCGTTTTATCGTCTAACTAGTTTTCTGCAACTCGAAAACACTCGTTCGCAATGGCATACGTTCATATGAACGGTTCTGTCTACAGAACACACACACTTTGCAAAAATCGTACAAAGATATCATGGTAAACTTTAAAATTGTTGAGTATCAATGTTTATTGGGAAAATTACATCTACTGGTTAAGTTGGTATGCTAATGTGTATTGTTTATTTGTATGAAGTTGGTAGTCGTGTACAGTGATGACGTTAAAGGACACATATATCGTCCACTCTGTGTACGGACATGAAAGATGAAACTCCTTGTCTGTATCCGCCCATTTTGTAACAAAAAATATCTTATATATCACAATATTTTTGGTTCCTAACGTTGGTCGATAAATACTTTTTTATTTGTGTGTGTCAGAACGTAAGTCCAGGAACCGTAAACACCGAATTTGCTGCCAGGGTCATTAAAGAAGATTTCGAGAACGCGTATAAAGTCCAGCCAGAAGACATCGCAGACGCCATCGTGTACTCTTTGTCCACGCCACCTCGAGTCCAGGTAAGACGTGTGACAGCGTACGAAGTGCGGAAAATAAAATGTTTATTCCTGGATGCAAGAATTTTTTTTACCTAGTGATGAGATACATCATACGGTTATAGGCTAATGATAATAATGTTTCAAGGCTCAATTTGTTAAGGACGTTGGACCCGTAAAAATTCAAAAATTTATATTTGTGCCAAACACTGCAAAATTTTTACACATCAGATAACATGTCATTTCCCTAAATAAAAAAAAATTAGGTCCCATAGGTTTAGCATTATGACCTATCAAAGTCGCAAAATGGCAGTTGCGGTGTAGCCAAAATAATAAAAAATAATTAACTTGCAGAAACAAGATAATTCATATTGATTCTTAATGATGTAAGCTACTTCAAGACACTTTTGTGAACACAAAACGATAACTTTTTGTATTTTTAAAAAATTGATGAAAATTAGTAAATTTTTGCATAACTTTGACTTTTGGCTACTACTGAAACTTTCAAAACTAACTTTTGTCAACCATGTCGTAAAATTCATTGATACACTGACTAGCATTTCCTGTAATTTAGAATTTATTAGTTAATTACTTTTTTTTTTATTTTGGCTGCACCGCAATGGCCATTTTGAGACTTTGATGAGTGATTATGCAAAAACTATGGGGCCTAATTTTTTTTTTTATTTTGGGAAATGACGTGTTATCTGATGTGCAAATGTTGAACAATGTTTGGCACAGATATAAAATTTTGAATACTTACGGGTCCAACGCCCTTAACATAGTACTATTTTCCTTACAAGTCATAAAATTGACAAACGAGAATGCAATATACCAACTGCAGGGTTCAGGAGCTCTAGTACATTTATCAATACGAAAATTATTGATAAAGTTCTTCTGTAGCGTCATGTTTTTTA